>UPTC01000016.1:0-125071 GCA_900537255.1 Acanthocheilonema viteae | reverse complement strand
TTTACAATTACCTTCCTCATGCTTATTAGTTTCGCCTATAATAAAATCCTAGATTTTGCATACTTTTAAGGAACAATTACATTATAACTCTATGGCATGTAATTAATCGTTAATTAACTTAATCTTTCTACTTTATTTGTATGATTGTATTTTCTTTTCACGTCGCTAATTGCATCAGGAATTCGGAATGAGTTGCATATGTGCTTATTAAAACATATGTTTAACACCTGATATCATCAGAATGTTGATATCCAAACCATTGTGCTTATCTTGCCGGATATAGCGCAGCATTTTACAACTTTTTTAAATGAGCAATTGCAAACATATTTTTATTCTAAACTTAGATGCAAATAATTCTTACATCTAATTTTTTAAATGCCAAGGCTTTTACAACCATTAATTCTATCTTAGACAAATGAAAACTGCAAAAGCAAAACAAATAATAATAAACATTATTTATTACGTGAAAATAACGATTACTTTTAACACGGGGAGTAAAATTTTTATTCTCCTTAGAAAAAAATTCAAATTTCATTTTCCATTTTTATTGCTAGAAGCGTCCGAAATAAAATGAAATAAAAATTATTGCCATGTATTTAAAGGAATAAAAAAATAGATATTAAAATCAGCGGTGGTACTTCTATAATCGGATTCAGTAATATATATTTTTTATATTTTCAGGCGACAACAGTGTGGTAACATTTTCTACCATCGCTACTGACCTTCATCCCTTCCTTCCATCTTTTTATTTTCATTAAAAGCGTCCGAATTTTTGTCTTTATGAATTTCCTTCTTCCAATACTGCTCACTTAAATGCATATATTTGCATATCTTACTGATTATGCAACAAGTTTTCTTCACAACAACTATGGTCAAAATTAAATTAAAAAATAATAAATGATTCATTCGTTTGAATTCCTTAATTTCACCCGATTTTTGTTTACCAACATAAATTTTCAATTCAAATTCAAATTTCTTTTTACGGTAAGTTATAAACCATAAGATTTTTGTCAAAGAATTCAGAAATTTTATGCTATAATAATTTTTTATGAAGGCTTTTTTCTTCTTGTATTGATTTTATTTTTTAAGCTATACATTATGTATTTTCCACTGAGTGTTTTTTTTTTTAGTTATTTGTCACAACAAAAACTTGTTCGTTGAAAATTAATCGAAAGTTCTGTAAGAACTTTCCTGTGAATATAATACGACTAATTTTCTTTGCAAACATATATATGTGTGTGTATGTATGTGTGTATCAGTCTTATTTAATAAATAAGCAAAGAAAACAACATTTTAATCTGATTTGAGTGAAATTTTAACATCCATTTTGCTTAGAGAATAGAAGAAAAAAGCAGTGCAATCAGCAATATATCATTACCATTCGATCGTTTGTTAGTTTATATACGCTCGAGCAATAATCATAGCTGCAAGTATTCCCGTCCCATTTACCTCACTTTTTCTTTTTTTGTCTTACTGTCTGTAAATGAGTGATAATTAATGATTGTGATTATGATATTGCAATCATTTCACTGTTTTCTCATTATCTAAATGAATTTATTTCCATCTTTTTTTCAAACAGATCAATTTTTTTACTTTTAAACCGTTGAATGCTAATTATTTCCTTGTTTAATTACCAATGTGAACAACACAGTAATTTATTACACTGTGAACAGCACAGTAATTGCACAATTATTGATCATGATATACTATGTGATTATTATTGTTCCTTAAAATCGGTAAATTAATGATAAATTTGTTGACAAGTTCAAAAAAATTTTCAGAAAAGAAATATTTAGAACCCACCTTTTCGTATTTTCAAATTCTTTTCTTTTACTTGCCGAATTTTTATTTTTTTCCGCAGCATTTGATAAGAATTCTTTACGTTAAAATTAGTTTTACTTTACGATGATGATGAAGTGAGCGGAAGAATCAAATTTACATTCAACAAAACAAAAAAAAAAAGAAATAAGAAAGCAGCGTAACGGATAGTTGAATGTAATGTTCAAAGATAACATTTATTGGATTTTTAATAAAGATTTTGTGGAAAATCATATATTACAGTTTTTCATTGCAACAACCATTAAATTGCATCAAAACAGAAATTATTTCTTATATTGTATTACGGATTTATTCAACAAACGAGCTTTTTTAAGCGGCTCTTCGCAACGGTCTGTTAGAATACAACTGAAAAGTCGATACCAATACTGTTTGGTTCCAGTGAATTTCTCAATTTTTCTATTTTACTTTCCCAGAATTTTTAAATATTCGATTTTCTATTGTCTTGTTTTCTATGTAATTTATCAGAGGAAAATATTTGATTTTATTGTAACTTTGATTCAGGTATGTGAGAAATTTGAAATAGAAATTGAATGAAATCGAATGAAATAAAATAATATATGTCATGGAAGACTTATTGAGAAGTGTAAGGAATTAAAATATTAATGTTTTTTTTTCCTCTCAACACATTATACTGAACAATTTAATTAGCTAAGGAAATGAGTGAAAAGTAGTAAAGCGCATGTTTTTCATTACAATAATTTCCAAGAAAATGAGCAAATTATAAAAGAATTTATGTCACTGCTTGAAGAAGCATTTTTGAAATCTCCGAAATTTTTTAATATTTCAAAAAAATTTATTCAAAAATTAAATATAGTATTTTTAATTACAATATATTTCTATGAACATTAAAATCTTGAGATCCTAAAATGTATTCGAAAAGCGCAATAAGATATTAGTATTTATTGAATGTTGGAATCCTGTTTTATATTGGGTGAAAACTGGAATTTAAATCAGACATATAAATCATTTAGAAGTTTACCTGGAGGATTATTTAAAGATTGAATTCTTTGATTTTTGCTACAAAAACAATCTTTTTTTATGATTAAATTTGATATCCTAAAAGTGACAATCATTGGAATTATTCTCATCAATTTTAGTACCATTGCAAGCACAAATACCTTCCCATTGTCATTGCTATTATGAATATTTAATGATCGAAACATATGGCATATAAATCAATGAGCGAGCAAACTTCACATCGATCCTTCATTCTCTTATTTTCTTATTCAAAAATTTTTAAAATTATTTATTGTTATTATGAATATTTTTGTTTTATATATTTATGCCTGTCGTAAAAAAAATACATTTCTCGAACTTTTATATTTCTTACATTTATAGCAAAATGTATTAATATTAAAACTAACCTTATTGATGACGTAATAGAATCAATTGCTTCCACAGATTTACTTGATATCACTCTACCGGAAAATATAAATTTAACTTTTCTATAATTTATTGCAATTTTTTTTCCGATTTCTCTAACGCATATTATTTTGCTTAATCAGTCATTCATCGTTTTATTCTGTTAGATTTTTTTGTTAAATCACTGAGTTAGAAAACTTCCAAAAATGCGGACCTAATCGAGAATTGGAATTGATATGACAGGGCGAAGTGGAGGAATTTAAACATGTAATTTGCCAGTCTAAATTATTGATAACCTATTTAACCTTAAAATGCAAATTAAAGCTTAACATTATGACCCTATTTTGATAGAGAGAGAGAAAAAAAGAAAGAGTTTGTTTCATCTAACTTTGGAGGAAGATCATTGTATTTAACTTGATCCGATCGCAAAAATCTAATCGGTTTGTTATCTCATATAGGCGTGTTACACTTGTAGTTGAAAAGTTTCAGCAAATCACTATTTGTACTTTATAGGCGATAATTAAATTAGAAAAAGATATATTCTGAGTGAAATTCGATTCAATTATCTGTATTTTCTTAGGAGAAAGTACAGTGAGATACTTGAGTTTTTCTGTTGTGGTATGAAATGGCACGTTAGCAATAACTCATATTGACTCATTCTTTTCTTCGAGTAGAAATTTAATACATATTATTTTAGAGTAAATGATTTATACAGAGCGGTTGTTAATTTAAGCACTCATATTTTATGCAAATAATCCACTTGGAAAAAAACAAGCGAACTATTTGAATTCAAATAATGAGTTGTTAGTCTTGGATTTTCTTTGAATTCGCACATCAGAAAAGTCTTTAACTGAATCATTCCAATCTGTTTAAATTCATAATGATCGATTTTGTTGCTAATTATTAACGATCTCAAAAAGAGTATTAATTAAATAACAAATGATAACAAATAAACATCGATGTAAAAGAAAGAACAAAGATTTGTCGTCGTTAACATACTGAATTGATGGACATTTTTCTGACTTAATAAAACATTTACGCCATTGATAATTTTATTCGTGCCTCTTTTATTTGAAATAAAAATTTATTTATTCTCTAACTCTTTGATTAAATTTCATAGCACAGAAATGAATGTCCTCCTTAATAATCAAATTACTGAGCTGATTAGCTATCAGTTCAAGTTATCAGTATATTTTGATATATAAGTATAAGTTTGATGTATTTGATGTATTGTATAAGTATATATTGAATGTACAAGTATAGTCCGATATATTTGATGCATAAGTTTTTATTCGAATGTATAAGTTTCTATAGTGAAGCAAGAAGATTTAGAAATTTATTTATTAAAGTATTTTAGCCTAGTTTTACTTTTCTTTTTGTAATTCTGAAAGGTGGTGAGTCATTTTTGATGTAAGATTGGACGAGGAGAAAAAAACATATTTGAAAAGAAGCACTGACATTCCCTATTGATATTGACCTTTAAATTTCGAATGCTCTAAAGTTGCTGTTGCTGATAAGCTATGCGAGCTATATCGATTATCGGTGATGAATTATGAATTATGAATTATGCGACTCACGCATAATTCATTTACTCAAACGTTCCTTTCAATTTTAATTATAACAAATTAGACGTTACTGCAATAACGCGACAATATTTTCTACTTTACATCAATTTTCTTGTTATTCTTTATGTCCTTTCTCTCTTTCATTTTCATCCCATTCCAAATTTTATCCCAATATTTCCCTTCTTTTTTTGCATACTCTCTCTCTTAATTAAATTTTATTTACGCAACGAAAATTGCAGTCCATTTTTTCCTTTTTTTTAAAAATAATTATGGATAGCTTCTATTTTTCACTCAAACAAATTGTCCATGTCATAAAACAGCGCCCTTATTCTTGCACATTCCAATTTGTATGGCATTTATGTCATTCAAATAATTATTCATTCATCTTATTGATTTAAAATAAAAGGAAAGAATGTCTTCCTTTTATAATAAACAATCGACACTACTGTAGTTTCTTGGTCATCATTGCCTCAATTTTGATTTTAATTTCAATTTTTTTTGATCAAAAATTCTCTGAAACTTTATGTAGTGTTTTAATTCACATTCGATTGATGTTTTTAGACATTTTTAGACGAAGAAATGTTTGTTTTGATGTTTTAGTACGAATCATTGAAATTTGCTTTAGAAATTTGAATTGAGTAAAGTATGTGAAGAAACAATTTGGAATCGGAGGTTTTTTTTAGGTTTTTTAATTAAATTAGAAGCACTAATTCTAATTGCTGTCACTATTAGCAGATTTATGTGTTAAAATTTGAACTTAAATCGTGGAATAATAATTCAAATTTGTAAATAATGAGTAAAGATTGAATTACGTCTTAATTATAAGTGTCAAATATTATTTCTCCATTGCTCAAATAATTCTCTCCTTAATGTCTCGATAATTCTGAGCTCAGACTTCTTAGCTAAGAGCTGTAGTAAATTTGTTCATAGTATCTATTTTAAGCTAAAACTCTAAAGATTATCTTTTCTTGTTTCATAAATTTTTGACAGAACTAACAGTCGATCTTTTTGAAATAACACTTTGTAGATTTGCGAAATTTATTATTTTTTAAATAATCTTTCTTAGCCACTAAAATGCTGTTTGTTCATTAAATTTAACTTTGAGTATTTAAAATGAAAAGCGCACATTATTCCCACTTTTAATTGACAATGGCAGATTCAGAAGCAAAATGGTGAATTTTTCTCCAGTCATTTTATCTCAAAAACTGCCTTAATTTTTTGAATGCGATTTACAAAATTTGTTGCTTAATTCAAAATTGTATTTGCTTCATTTAGCAATTTATTTAATTTTCTAAACTAAACGATTTGGATATTTATTGCAAAACGAATTCCAGTTTTCCCTGACATGTAGTCGTGTTTTTAAATTTTTATGTAAAAATATTCATTTAGTTGAATTTTACTTTCTGATCAAGAATCTTATCAAGAAGGATATCATTAAATGAAACAAAACTGTCATGTTGATTTACTTATTTATTCTGCGTAAAAAGCTAAGTAATTTCTGTTATCTTGTGAAAGACTTAAAACTGATTACAATTCGATTTTTTTACGCTTTAAAGTCTTCACTTCTTCATGATTTAGATCAAATTTTGTAAAAAATTTTATTCTAATTCTCTCATTTGTTTGTATTTTTTTATTCGTTTTTCTATCAGAATTTTTGCCCCTCTTCTTGCAAAGTATTTCATTTCGTTTCATTTTCCTCTCAAAATTTGCAAATTCTTAATTAGTGATTCGTTTCCGCTCCGGTATTTATTTATTTGAATCTCATTGAAACGACAAAGATTGAGAAGAGTAGATAGATTGATAAATCGATAGATCAGACCGATAGATATTGAAATAGATCAATTCGTAATATCATGCAATCAATTTTTCAACTCCATTTTGTCTTTGTTTTTACTTTTTGATAGCCGTTTGATGTTTAATAAAACAAACGAAATCAATTCGACGAAATTATCTGACGGAATTTCAATTTTCTGTTGGTGAATTTGTTATTTTGTTTGCCATTATCATTTTTAGATGTTGCAATAGCAGTTTCACTTACGTATTTTATATTCATTCGTTATTTTAACACAAAATTTCGGGCTGGAATTGAAATCGAAAATCGAGAACTGAATTACTTTGTGAAATATAAATAAGCATGCAAGTATTATACAATAGTCTAACCCTGCGATTATATGCACACTAATGCATTTTAAGAAAAAATTCATATAAAATAATACCATTATTTAGTGATTAAGAAGTAATTGAATAAAAAAAGAAATCAAAAAACAAAACTAAAATTCTATGAAAATTGACTTTTAGGGAAAGTTAAATCTTTGCATCGTTAGAAAAAAGGAAATCAGCTGTATAAAAAATAAATAGACTGGCATTATTATTGTGACACCTGAAAATTTTTCAAAACCTTCTAAGGAAAGCTATCTGTAATGTTTGCATGTTTGCTCAGAAGCTTTTTTTCTTTTTTTAATTCTATATACATTCCATTATAAATTATTACTTGCAAAAAAAACACCAATATTGATTTCCATTCCTACTGTGCTCTGAATCAAATTGATAATTTATTTTTTTGTATATAGAATTAAAGAATAATATTTGGAGTTTTTTTTACAGCTTTGCTCCAGAATGCAACAGCATAAAAGTATTATTCCATTATCCTGTGAATGCATTATAATGAGAGTTGACTTCAAAAAAATATTTGGCTTACTATTTGCGCTTCTCATAAACATCTCTTACTCCCAATTCTCGAATTCTCTTATAGTACATTCCATTGTTTCACAACGTAAACTTCCAGAACGTTGAAATGAAATTTGAAACCTTTGATTTTGACATAGCGATAGCCTTTCATTAGCTAATGACACATGAAACAGAAATGAATGACCATCATCTGCCTTTCCTTCTTGAGTAAGATTGTTTTGGAGACAATAACGACAATTTATTTATCCTTCGCTATACTCAAAGCTATTATGCTCTGCGATCCGTTCAGCTGGATAGATCTGGACGATGAAGATACCTACCTGTATGATGAAAGGCGATGAAGAACGTCTCAAAATATTAGGATTCGCATAGTGAGACATTATGAAATAAGCCTGAGCTGCCTTCACTGGTGAAATTTATGACTTTTCTAGCGAATGTAACGTTTTAGACAATGTTCTATGATGACGACTGACTACAAGCCTTCTTCGACATAGTACCCTCAGGGCTTCTTCTTCGTCAATCATTTGACACATGCATTGCACGATATTCTTCTCGATGAAGTCTTTCTAAAAATTTGAACCATCGTTGCCTAGAGAAAAGGAAAGTAGAGAGAGTGAGAGAAAGGGAAAGAGAAATAAATAGTGATATCTTGAATTTGTCAATAAATTTAGAATTATTCTTCTTTTCTACTACTACGGCAACTTATCACTCTTCTCCCATCTCCATCTTCCTGTAGTACCGTATAATTGTTCTTATCATCACCTTCTTCTTACCATCTAATTTTTTGATGATTTTTGGGCACATAACGCATACGACATTGGGGCTTAGTAGAATTTTATTTGGATTCAGTTATCAAGAATGAATAATCTTCTCGTTCAAAAGACATAAAGATTGCTTCTTTGATCCCTTATCCTTCATATTTCCATTTATGACATTCTGAAGTGAGAAAATTATTCTAGTACAGTTTTAAAAAAATAGAAGTTAAAGATTATGGATCGCTTTCTCGATCGAAATTTCATGATCAGTTTCTGCTTTCTGAACCGTAATATTAAATAATGACTACCGCCTCTTTTATCTACTTCCGATCTCATTTCCCGGTCTATTATTTACACTTTTAATTGTCCTATTTACCTGTTTACACATTTGCTCATAATATTACAAACGTTATTTACTTTACATGATAGTGAAATGGTTTAATTATGAGAGAAACGAAAATAGCAAGTTTCTTTTTTAAATATTTCAAAAAATAAAATTTCTTTATTCATCAATCATTTATTCATTTTTTATTTATCTCAAAAACATTCATTTTTCCACTTTTAATCATTTTTTTTACTCCAGCAGATAGATTGAAACCAAAGATATTTTATAAGCTGTAAGTCGCTTCATTGAAATCACTTGCATGATAATAAATTGAAAAAGAAATTCTTCATTTCTTTCAATAATATTGACTAAAAAATAAATTTCTAAAATTCAGTTATTAAAAAAAAGTTATGAATGAAGTATTATACTTTCAGAGATTCATGTCTGAAAAGTTCATTTCTTTTTCGTTCATCAGCAATATCTTGATGAATTAATCTTTTCATGTAATTTCCCTATTATCTAAGTTATACTATTAAATCTTTAACTTACATTAATTATTATTGATTTACTTAATGAATGAAACATGGCCAGATCTTATTTTGCTGTCGTTATTTAGAAATCGGTGAGACATTGAAAATAAAAAGTTTATAATTATTATTTACCTAACGAATCGCAGATTTTTTGCATGAACTATTAAGAAATCTATGGAATGTTTCTCATGTTTTTATTGTGCTAAATTTTCTTCGCAATAATAAAGGACAGATAAGAGATATGACGTAAAAGCCAACATATCAAGATCGTCCTTTATACGTTTAATTGTTATAGCCAAATTTTGCTCCTGACAAAAAATAGACTTTACTATACTTATACGTTCATGTAATTCAGTTTTAACAGCATGTGTATTATGAAATAATTCATAGAAATGCTTTTATATAATATATTACGGGTCTAAATTAATTTAGTTGAAATTTGAATGAAATTGAAACTAGCAAAGTTTTTCAAATGATAAGATATTGCGGTGTTTATTAAATTAATCAAATATTATTTTACGTTAAGCAGCACTCTAAAAATTGTCCATCATTATCAATTTGTACTACAATGAAGTGTTTTCACTGCACTTATTCTAATTGAAACTTATGGGATGACATGGCATTACGAAGATTATTTGTAATTTAATCTTTGTTCTTTGCCGAAAGTCTAACAGAACAGTTGCTTTCCAATTTTCAAATCTAAATTCTGTAAGCAAAAAAAGCCTTATTGACATTTGCCGTAATTTATATTTTTACTCAATTGTCACATAATTTCATCCTTCATACTTTAAAAAAAAAGCAGTAGAATTGTGTCTTAATGCTATATATCATTTTTTTTTCAACTTTATTTACCTTTTGATGAAGGCGGAAAACGACAATTTTCTACTTCTCGTTACTTTTGTTATCATCATCGCGTCAACATTGACGACAGCCTTAGCGGTGATGATGATCTTGATGATAACAATGACCACGAATGTAAAAGTAACAATGATATATATACATTAGATATGAAATGCCTCTGATAACAACAAAATTGGGACGAAGTAAATATTAAGGACGCAGCTTCCTTACCGCGCAGAAAATATTATCATTTCAATTTTGATCTCTTTTTTAAAGGAAAAAATGTTAAAGGAAAAGTTACCAGCATATACTGTCTATTGTTGATACTATTTTCCAACTATACAGTTTTTGCTATGCTGATTGGTATAAAAGTAGAAGAAACACATCTTTCCCTGCCTTGTTTTGCATCTTTTCATGCTTTTTCCTCTTCTTTCTTCTCCCTCAAATGCTTACAATGCAAATTATAATTCAATTTGCATAAATGCTTTTATTTCAGTGAACATCGAAATTGTCAATCATTTATCCGTTCGTAGATTGCTAATGAAAATAAATTATTTATCGTTGTTAAATATCAATTAATTATTCGAAAGTAAAAAAAACGCATGAATCTTCTGGTAGAATTATTTGCAATTTCTGGTTCTCTTATTCAGTAATTATTTTTCAAATCTTACATTTTAAAATCTACTCGTTGCAATAATAACAATGAAAATATCTGAAATATTTCTAATTAATTATAATCTTATTCAACATTGGGAGCATATAATGCTCGAAAATATAGGCAGTTGAGATACGTAAGCAAAATGCTGATGACGACGATACGAATATTTTATATTATGGCAAATTTTCGATGACAACATCAGTGATGTTTTCTCGAAGCATTCATTCTAAGGATGATGGCAGCTCCTTTCTACATTTATTGAATCGAAACAATACGGACAGAAGAGTCTTTCGAACACTGCGCTTTTCGTTTTGTTTTTTTTTTTTCAATTTCAATTTCATTGGTGTATATGTAGAGAAGGAGAGAGAAAGAGAGAAGGGGAAGGAAAGGAAAGGGTTGCTGATAAAACTTGTAAAGTTCTTAAGAATCGCTTTTGGAACAGTTGGAATTTGAATTTGACAGAAATATGTGCTTTTCTTCATTAATCTTTGAAATGGAGAAAGAAATATTCAATAAATTAGCAAAAGAGAGAGAGATGGAGAAGGAAAAGGAGGGAAAGAGAGAATGAACAAATGGAGTAGCAGTGATGTCATTCGGAGAAGCTTGGAGGGTAAAAATGGCAAGCCATAGGACAATATGACGAGGTTGGTCCCTATAGGCATTGTTGTTATTCTCTTTTCTATGAAAAAAGTAGAAAGCCTTTTGGTCGATCCTTTAAATAAAAAGGCCTATACTTTCCAGCTCACAAGTGAGCGCTTTGCTATGCATGAATTTGATACAAAATGAAGGTGGGTGGATTCTAGGCTTAGGCTTATAAGTAGGCTCAATCTTAGAGTCCACCCACTCTCATCTCATTAATCTCGAAAAATGTGCTTCTGTAAATATGTTTTTAATATGACAACTTCTTAAATTATTGACGTCATTATCCTTTTGAGTAAAACATATTTCCATTTGATGACGTGATGCAATAATGTAGTAAAGCTTGTTGCGTAAAGTTTGTTTTTCTCACTCATAGTGTTAACATCCGTTCTATAGATTGACTGCGATTAGATCTGCGAAATGGTTGGGAGTTAAGGAAAAGTTTCTGACTTCAATTTCTTCAGTATAATTTGAAAGAATGAAAATTCTTTTAGTGACGAATTCCGGCCTTCCCCGATAGCTATTATTAACAAATGAGGCTTTGTTTGCCGAATTTTTACGGGAATACTTGGAAAGAAATATTGGGATGAAAATTTAACAAACGGAATATGTTTTCTGTTAGCAAAATTTCATTTCTTTCTGTTAGCAAAATTTCATTTCTTCAAAATTTCAATAAAGCGCATAGGAAATATTTGTTGTTTGTAGTTTGTATATTTACTTATGAAAGCAATATTGTTTACGTAAAAATGTAATAATGGAGTAAAAGTTAGTAATGTGCCGTGGCTTGATAAATTCCGGTTCCGGAACCGTTCAAGCTTTATGGATCGGTGAGGCGTTTTATTTTAGCGGAGAGAAAGACAATGAAAAGAAAGTATTCTATAAGAAAATGATATGAAGAGAGGAGAGAAAAGGAAGGTAAGGAAGCAAAAAAGGATATTGTCGACACATGTCGTGTACATTCTTCATTGGATGCTTTAGGTTAGGCTTATGGGATGTTTTCTGTTAGGCTTTCCTCCTCTTGTCATGAACTTAAAATAGGAGCTGGTTGACTTTTAACGAGATGATTCTGTCCGGTCTTCCTGATTATGCCACTATTTTAATTGAGATATTTGAATCTAAGCAGGACGAATTATCATATGAGCAAAAATGGTGCAATAGATGGCAGATAATTTAGTTTCATCAAATGAAATTGTAAATATACAATCTGCACCATCACTGACAACGCTGTTCAGTGCGGCGATGTTCCATTCAGCTTCCTAATTCCGGCTTACAAAGTCAAGAAAAGAGGAGGTTCCATCATGTGCACCCATACCGCTGCCTCCCAACAGAAATCAATCTTGAAGCCACCTTCATCACATCACATTTCATCTCATCATACTATCGGTATTATCATCGTTTTCATTGCCGCCAATCATATCATACCTCATCAAATCTCATCAATCTCTCCTTTCTCTTCCTTTCTATCGTTAACACTAGAATGATAGTGAGAAAATGCGAATAAAAATAACATCTTAAGTTTGCAGACAAATTGTGAGGAAATTTATATTGTTAAACTAATCAATTTAATTTCAAGCTGAACAAATTGCTTAGAGGTAGAATGGTCGTAGAGCTGAGAAATGAATTTGAAATAAATGAATTCAGATAATGAACAAAGATTATTCCGCCATCATTAAAGCTAACGAAAGGCAAAGATTAATGCTCCAACGCTTATCATTTACTGTGCGTAGTTCCGTATTGTATGCAATTTTCTTTACCAATTCACATTACAATTGCAGTCATTATGCTCGTCGCAAAATTGCAACCTGTTGATCCGGAGTTTTTTATTTGATTTCATTCGTATAGCTGCAACGAACTGAAATGTTTGCCAAAAAATTATCCCTTTAAAAAAAATATTAGTTAGTCATTTATTTGCTAAAAGTGTATATAATCTGCTTTCTTTACTCTTCCATATTAACTATTTTTTTAATGCGTTACTTCCATTTCTGAATTATACTTCCTCGTATATTTCATTCCTGATAATATTATCTTTATCACTTTAAGTAGTAATGTTATTCTTCGTGCACCGTTATCAATCTACTATATTGTATTATTGAAGGTTATTGATATCTGAAAAAAATTTGTTTTTAGGAAGATTCAATCTAAAAATAAAATTAAATCTACTTATTCGATTTTTGATTCCAAATCTATGACAATATAAATACAAATCACATATGTTTGACATGGAAATTTCTAATTTATTCAGTAAAACAAAAATACTGCGTATGTTATTGTTTTAAAGTATGCGCTTCAGAAATTTGCATAAATTTTCATTATTTATCCTTTAACCATATTTTTGAAATGCATTTCAGTACAATTCATCGTCAAGTTTGGCTGCTTCAAAAATGACCTCGGAATGTAGCTCTCAAATTTATTCGTTATCAAGCACAACAGAGCTTAATCCAGCGCAAGTAATCTCTTTTCCATATTCTTATCATTCATATATTTTTTTATGATTCCTCTCAAAACTACACCTTTTTTTTGCACATTTCATGAGACTTCGAGTCAGCTTATGAACTGTGACTGTTTGATAAGTAGTGAATATCAAAATTCAAGAATCTCGTAAAATAACCATTTGTTTTCTTGCTAACAAATTTTAATGTCAACTTCAACGGTATCTGAATCACCATGAAAATTAAATCGCTTTTTGCATGACTAAAAATTATTTCCTCATCGATGAATCTCATAGTTTCTTAAATTCCTCTTTTAAACGAAATTCGGAAACATAGCTTTCTTTATAATGAGTAAAATTTAATTACTACTCCTATGTTTTCATCATGTTTGAATTTCTGGTTATTTGACTTCCTTAAGCACATATGTAAAACACTTAAAAACATGCTGATAATGATACTGACCATAGTTCAACAAGTTGTATCAAACTTGTTTGAGGTGGAACGATTGCGCTCAGTGCTCAATGAACAGGTAGAAATTCATGGGAGAGGCAATTTTCCGACGCTCAGCGTAAGACTGCATGATTTGATCGTCTGCGTACGTGATAGCCTACGTGCAGCAGGTATTGGTCCAAAAAATGTGAAAATGAACGGTGGTGCTGCATCATACGTCGTGGCAACAGAAGAATTTGCATATTCAGATCTCGATTTGATTTTTCCAATGAGTTTCGAAAGCGAACAAAGCTTTGATAGCGTTAGTCTTAATTTGTTTTTTTTTTTCTCAATCTAAAAATTGTATGTAATTGATCTTAAAATTGTCAGCTGACAGCATTTTCAAAGCTTTCATACATTTCCTATCCCATGGGTTATTCGGAACATGTGAAATATCTTACCTGATATCACAATTGTCATCTTCAAATGGATTACTGCATTCATGATGAATATTTAAAACTTGACATTACGTACTTCTTGAATGCTGCAATTTAGTACTTCTTGAATGCTGCAATTTTTTATATGCTA
Organism: Acanthocheilonema viteae; assembly: GCA_900537255.1. Lineage (NCBI taxonomy): Eukaryota > Metazoa > Nematoda > Chromadorea > Rhabditida > Onchocercidae > Acanthocheilonema > Acanthocheilonema viteae. The sequence continues at coordinate 110,424 of UPTC01000016.1, read as the reverse complement.
TATCACATCTAAGACGGTGTTTTACTTTGTCAAAAATGAATAACACACCAATATATTCCTTCACTATGGACATTTAAATCAGACACTTTTATTTCGTAAAATTTATCCGAGAGCAAAGTTAGGAAATTGATAAATTAAAATGAAAATATAATTTTAGGTAAGATCGGCTGTTTTCAATGCTATGGTACAGTTAATGCCAGAATCGACCAATAAGGAGAAGATATCGGCCAATACGTTGAAAGATATTTATATCCGAAAAATGGTTAAAGTATCAGATGGCGATCGTTGGTCATTGTTCTCCCTTCATAACGATTTCGGACGATGCATCGAGTTAAAATTCGTAGACCGAATGCGCCGTCAATTCGAATTTAGTGTTGATAGTTTCCAGATTATCCTGGATGTTTTGCTGGACCGACCTGACCATCCAAAACCAATCATCACCGCTGAAAGCATGTTTGGTGACATTAACAAGGTTGGTTGCTCTTTTTTTTTTTAAAAGACTCTCTTCCTTTGTCAAATCTCTTTACACATCACATTATACTGATTTGTTTTCGTATTTTGAGTAAAAAAATTTTTTAAATGAAAGAAGTTAGAATATAACAAACAATGCTGAATATTGCTGCTAGTGACAACAGTTAATTTAATTTACTCTTTCATTCAGATTAATTCGTTAGCAAGAAAAGAGAAATAAATTAAGAGCGTTACAAAATTGACCTCAAGAAAATATCCTGTTATCCCTCATTTTGAGTATTCTAAATTTTACAGTATTACTGGAGATTTCTGCATCCTTTCATATTTTCATTATATTGAAAAAAATGCAAGAAATTAATGTCTTAGTTCAAGCAATAGCAATAATAGTTTCCAAAAGGTCTTTTTGCATCAGAAAAGATGCGAATAAAAGAAGTAATTGGAAAGTATGATGAAAGGGAAAAATGAACAATTCTATTCTTTTGTCAAGAATTTTCGTTTTAATTTAAATAAGGACAAAGCTCTCGTATGCAGATAAAACGATTTAAATCTTATCACTGTAATAAATTTTCATAAAAAGAAGGCTGAACCTGCACATCACGCACATTAAGTAGCTAGTATAGTATTCCATGGAATTTGAGAAGAAAATGCCGCATTTTAGATGTCTCGTCGCATAATATCAATGATGTCATTTTTTAGGCGCTGCAACATCTGAATGAACGACTGATTGACACACGAAGGCCTGAGGAGATCCGTGGTGGGGGACTGTTGAAGTATTGTCATTTGCTTATTCGTGGTTATAAAGCAGCTAGGCCAAACAAATGCCGTCAGCTCGAGCGGTATATGTGTTCCCGTTTTTTTATTGATTTCCCAGAAGTCAATAGCCAGGAGGTTAAGCTGCGCGCCTATCTTGACAATCATTTTGGCACCGAAGATCAGGTTACTATTTTTTCAACTATTTTAGGCATTTTGAAAATTTCAAAAATTAAAACGAAACAATGTACGTAATGATATCATAATGCAAATAGCTCTTTTTTCAAATTAATATCATTTATAAATTCCACAAGTGTGCATGAAAAAATGATACACAAAGAAAATTTGTTACGAGAGCATATGTGAAAGATGAAAATTTAGAAATTAAATCGTCAAACTGTCCGCCACTTAATACTCACCGGAGATACCTAATTAACAGTAGATAAATTCAAGCCTTAAATCCGAATTTATAGTTCAGGATAAGTATGATTACCTGTTATTGTTATATCGAGTAATCAGCGAGAGCACGGTTTGCCTAATGTCACATGAACGACGACAAACATTATCAATGGTTGACAGGTTGGCTTATCAATTATCCGTCAATATGTATTATCAGCAGAGCTGTATCGGTGGTTTTTGTGGGCATACACCTCGTCAGACACTACTGTACTTGCCACCAAATGCTTCCTACTGGATACCGGTTGTATAGAAATCAACCAAAAACCAAAGCAACGACCGCATCCTGAAATGCAAGTTTGTTTGCCGTGATGGAATGTAATATCTTTATGTAACTTTTTTTCGATCAGAGCTGAAAGTTTGGAAATTATTTTTTTGGGATAGAAAACAAATTCAATAATTACTTCGATTTCCTGTATGTTTTTGTGAAGACATAAAGTGGAAGCTAAATCAGTTTCAATTTAAACTTTATTTACGGTTCATGTTGATGTTCCAACTTTTCCATCTATACTTTTCGGAATTCGTTAAAGACAATTGTATATGTATATTAAAGTCTTTATAAAGGAACAAAACTGCAACTAGCTTTATTTTTTTCGTTTTTTTATTCAACGTTGTCTTTTACTTCTCCTTTTCGAGTTCAGAATTTTTTCCATTTGAAAATTCTGCTTTTTGGAGAATTGAATTAATCATGTAAAAAAGAAATATAAAAATTTTTCTTTCCTTCAAATCTCTTCTTGCTTACCGTATGATATAACAGAACATTTTTCTTGCTTGAATTGGCAATTTTTTCTACATTCTTCATATCATTTTCAAATCAGGTCTTCATAAACTTAAAATAGCATGATTCCTTGATCAAATGTCAATTCAACAAATGATAAAATAATGGAAACCAAGAGAAATTCAATTTGCACTCTATAATGAACAAAATTAATTACTACGTGTTTCTTTTTATTGAAAGAACTAGAAATTGAACACTAAATTTCAAATTTCACCTCCAAGAAAAATATTTTGAATACTTCCCAAATATATAAAATATCAGCCGCACAACGGTTAATTTGACAATAATGACCTTTCCAACGAGTTTTTCTGTTCTCATTTAACCTCCCTCCCCCAGACTCAGCCAGGTTGCTTCTTACAAAAAATGAAAGCACGAATTCAAGAGAAGACATTTGTCGCATTTTAAATCCATGCCCATCAGTTGCTATGAATGGTTTGTTCTGTTTCATTTTCCATTTTTGTACTCTATTCTGTCCCCTTCTTTTTGCTCCCGGAATCGGGTATTTTCTTCCCCGATTCTGAAATCTTTTGATATTACTTCTACTGTTCTCTTTTTTTCCAACACTGTACCGGTATTCCGTTCCTACCATTGTTTCTTGTTCATATAATTTATTTGTAAAAAACTGATTGCCTTTGCAATCCACGGCTTTCAAGTGCCTATTTCCCGTATCTTTTCCCAATCCTTATCCTCATCCTCACCATTACCATCACCACAGTTATTGATTCCAGGCAAATGCTTTTCTCACAAATGAATTTTCCCCAATTCTTCACATTATCGAAGACAGCCATCGTGAAAAGTTTCTAGTATTTACCGAAGGATGATTTCTAAAAAGATAAGTTTGTCTTCGTTGCTTTAAAATTGCTGACAGTCGATTTATATATGTGTAGTGATAATATGTAGTGATACCAATCTGCATATGAGTATATGAGCAATGGTCGAGTTCAATTCTCCTATCAGTGAGGATTAGATAGAAATTGGGCATCAATCTTTTCATCTATTCTTTCTTTTCTTTATATTCTGTTATCGTACAGTCGTATTCAAAAGAATTTTTTTTTTCAAAAAATTTAATTTTTTCCAAAAACCTACATTATTTTGTGAAATGAATATAGTACAGTTTCTAACTACATTGTTTATACTTTTTTCCTTTGAGCCTTCTTTATTTATAATTTTTATTACGATAACCGCCTCGTATAATATGAATGCAAGCGATTCTGATCGTGTTATTCGTACTTGACTGTAGAATATGTGGTCTGTTTTCCTAATTTATTTCATTTCATTGCTCTTAACGACTGATCATCACCAGTATGATAATGATTTCATTTGAAATGTGAACTATATGCTTTAACATGGGGAAATTTGTGAAGCCTTCCCTAAAAATGTTAAATGTTTAGTTAATTTTGAATATTTGATTATACTGTTATATAGTGAGAAAAGTCTTATGCGCATGTAAGTAATATTAGTAGTCTTTTTTCAGCACCAGCCGAAATCATGTGCTGTCGCAATTCTTTTCTTTGACTTCTTTTGGACAATCCTTAAATTTGGGTGATCTGCGATATCAGTATACAAATAATTAGTTAAGTAAAATAAGTTGATTAGATGTTCACAAAGTTAAGCATTTTTAGAAAGTTCAGCATTTATATGAAAACGGAGATTGAAGGAAGACACAAGGAAAAACTAATTTTCCCACCAATTGTTTACAGATTCAAATCTTAGAACACCGGTAGTTATAGATAAGATCAATATCATTACTGAAAAGTGTCGGGATAGGCAGGAAATCAGTTTTTTTTTTTCATAAATCGCATTAAATTCATATCTATACGAGCGCTGTTGAGAAACTATTTTGCAAAAAATAATGTTTTGATATTGTTCTTTTTGTTTTTAAAAAAGTTAAAACTTTCTGGGAGCTTTCCATCTTATTTGAAAAAAAGTAATAAAAAAATTGTAACATCGCTAATTCGCAGCTTATATTTTGCAAGACGACCTAATAAAATAAAGCTGGCTGCCTTGCAACTGAAATCAGTCGAATTGAAAAAAGTTGAAAAAATTTTTGAATGTCAAATTATTTTCGTGACAATACAATTCAGTGTTGTGATAATTAGACTTCGATTCCCAAATTTGTGAGAATGAAATCTCTTCCTAGCTGAAAATAATTTTGATGTGCAATATGGAATACATAGAAAATTGAATACACCACTAATAAAAATCTCGCAGTTAAATTTCGACAAAGATAAAAAGACATCTCACAGTTAAATTTCACTTCAACGATCTCAAAAAGCATTGTGCTAGCCGAAATAAGAAACATCCATTACATTTTTGATTAACGAAAGGAGCAGAAAAATGTTACCATTAGGTAACGACAAATAGCAAATTAATAACTAAGCATCATTGAAAGGTTAGTATGTAGTTTATCTGGTTTGAGATATTTTTATTGGAAACGAAATTAAAAAGCGTTTGCTTTTTAGCAATATTTGCATAGTTTTCTAAACTCTGGCTTGGCTGACCCTATAAAGTAAAATATGTAACGTATTCCTATCTGTACCTTTAAAGACTTGAAAAGAGTAGAATGTCAATTGGTAACTCGAAATCTGATATACTATAAACTGATGTTAGAGTAATAGTGAATTCAAATTTAACTGTGGCAAGAAGCGAAATTAAATTTTGGGATGAAAGAATTTTTGTGCACAACTGTTGTTATTTTCAATTTAATTTTATATTTCAAAAATTTCGTTTAAAAAAAATGACAAAAAAAAGTAAATTTTTAAAAAAAAATTACTTCTCAGCTAATTATCGATTATAATTACGTATTCGTCTCAATCTCAAGCAAATGAGTAATACATCTCGATGTGTAATATATCCCAAATAGAGCAAAAAGTAAATTTTTAAAAATTTACTTTTTGAGTAGAGCAAAAAGAGCTCTTTCATTAAAGAATTTTTTCTTCCAAGAAGAGAAAAAAGGAAATAAAGAAAGTTCGATTACATGCGAGATTCGTGAATGTAGCCATGAAGGGACGAGCAGACACGTGAATAAGTAAATGAATGATGTCAACGAACGTCATCAATCTTAGATCCATATAAGATGGTGTTATTTAACTCTAGCTTTTCGATTTCTCAGTCCGCAAGAAAAAACTTTCATATTTTTAATTTAAAATTAAGAAAAAAATGCAAGGGAGAAAAAAAATCTTTTCCCTCATGCACGATTTTTCATCAGAAAATTTGAAGAAAAGCCGTTTAGAAGATGAAATAAATATTTGTGCACGATGACGTGTGTAAAGCTGCTCGTTCGATTCTGTAAATCTCTTTCGGTTAATTTCTTTGAAATAAATAAGTGGAATTCCTGTTTGGAATATTAGTATGAGTTATTTCCTTTTTCATATGTTTGGAATGACTAATTAAAATGATAAAACTTTGATAAAAGTAGAAATTTAAGGATTACGAAAGCGAAATTTGCATATTTTAATGTTGTTACGAATTGTTTAGTTAAATTGTTTAACAATATCTGAACACATGGACAGTAAGCTAACCCTTGTTCGTCTCTCGAAATTTCAAAAAGAGGGAGAGTGGAAGCTTAGATTAGTTTCAATTCTAAAAAGATATGATGAATAGATTTTAAAGCTGATGTTTGAACCTTAAATACTGATTTAAAGGCAAATGATGGTGGGTAGTTGGCATCATCAGATTCCGATACTACTCGTTTTGCCTCATCTCATTATTTTAAAGCCTTGGGATAAACCAAAAAATTGAAATGAATGAAAATGAATTGGAACAAAATTGGAAAAAAGACACTTCCGAATAACAAGACAATTGAAATAATATGTAGTTTCAACTTATCTTCACTACTGTACAAGAAAAACGAATGAAGAGTACTGCAAAAAGTTTTTCTTTTTGTTTTTGAAATAAATCATGAAAAGGAAATGATGGCCTTAAAATTTGCAGGATGAATTTTGAAGAATAGATTGCGTGATGATTACATGATTTTAGAGTACTTCAAAATTGAATGTAAAACTGAAACACGAATGAAACGATAGATTTTAAGTGAAAAGCACCATCATTATGAGATAAGCAAGCTGAGACGCTGTCGCGCAGATGTGATACATTTTTTTCAAAACTTTTGGAGAAGGCAAAGATTGATTACTGATGAACGTTTAAACTTTCAAATGTTTAAACTTTACATGTCTTCTTACGTTTGCAATCATTTTGCAGAGTAGCGTGCAAAAAAGCATCTTTCAAACTTTCTCAAAAAATAAGTAGTAATAATGATGGATTGGACGTGTTATTACATGAAGAGAGTGAAAGTGTAATACCAACAAACGAACCAATCGTAAGCAATAAAGATCACGATAGTGTTGGGCAAGGCAAGTGTTGGGCAAGTGGCGAATTTAAACAACATTCAGGCTGTAGAGCCAAACGAAATGTAATACGTGTAAAATAAACTTCAAAGTTCCAAATTTATTTAAATATTTAGAAATCTTCATGTTCACAACCTTGGATAAATGATTGTTTCAGTAGCAAACCGATTATCAAAATTAACAAAACACATTAACTAATGCTGAAAATCGATTAATTTCTTGATGCTTTCTATTATGCGCCATTTAGTCGGTAAATAAAAGGGCTCGAAAATATGCGGAAATGGTGTGTCCCAGCCACAAACACGATTAATTGGAGCCTCCAAATGTAAGAAACATCGTTCCTGAATATTTCCGTATTATCAAAACTTGGAACTTATGAATTCATTTCACACAATACAAATGTGCTTGATAGTAGTAATCAGAATTATATTTGAATTTTTTGAAATCAAATCTTCAAATTTACTAATAATCAGATAGTTTTAGTAACAATCTTGGTATATAATTTAATAGCTCACCTGAACTTTCGTTGATATTTCGGCCGCAAATCCGGAGGTTATGGGTGCTTCGTGTGTAATTATTAGATGACCAGTTCTATTAACACTCTGAAATTAATGTTCAATAATAAATTCAAACTGTAAACCAACAGTAGCATTTTTAATTTTGTTAAAAAAATCCATGATCATATTTCACATTCTCAACAACAGCGCAGCAGTGCATAAATATTGAAAAAAAAAATCAATAAACCTTCACAACTGTATCGACATCCCACGGTAAAATAGTTCTCAAATCAATCACTTCACAACTGATACCGATTTCTTCTTCAGCGACAGTCACAGCGTCAAGCGCAACGTGTAATTGAGTACCCCAACTAACAACTGTTATATCTTTACCTGTAAATTCAATGTATTTTGATATATATATATCATTATATTTATCATTTCATTTCTAAAATTTCAAAGATAAAATATCTAAAATTTCAAGGATAAAAGAGAGATCAATAATGTGGAAATTTGTATGAAATGAAAGCACCTTTGCATTTTCAAAGCTTTTGGAAATTTTGTAATGAAGCAATCATTATTATTAAATTAGAACTTATATATTACAAATTAAATGAAAGTTTGCAAAGCATTAAAATCGTAATATTACATAATGAATAAGCTATCGAGATTATTCTTCAGAATAATAAATTTAACAAAAAAAGTATTTTCAAACCTTCTTTGACAATTTCAGCTTTTTCAAGCTCAATCTCATAATCACCAATCGGAACGTTTTCAACGGCTGCACGATATAGCAATTTTGGCTCAAAAAATATGCATGGATTTTCGTTTCGAATACTCGCTAATAGTAAACCTTTCGCCTGAATTGGTCCACGTGGAACCACCACCTTAAACATATCTAATTATTTGCTTTCGTTTGGGAAACAAAATATTGAAATGCATCACATTTTTGTTTTTCTTTTGAATCAACTCTCCAAGTTTGAATTACACTTTTTAGTTCAATATAGAGGAATCATTGCTGGAATGGATGAGAATCCTAAATGAAGAAGTTTTCGCAAAATTTCCGTTAGCAAAAATTCGCAAGATTTTTAGCAAATAATCCATTCCCTTCAGGCCTGGCATACCTTCAAACCTGGCGTATGTGTGAAATAAGCTTCAGGGCTTTGTGAATGATATAAACCGCCATGACCTACAGCACCCCATGTTGTTCTTATTGTTAATTTTCCACAGTTAAACAAATTTCCAGTTCTATACCGATACTTAGCCGCTTCGTTCACAATCTAAAAGCATAACAGTGAAAAGATATTATAAATTGATAAGCCATCTGTATAAAGTTCATTCGACTAAATTCACTAAAGTTGAAATGAAATTGAAGAAATACTATTTCAATTAATATACATATACAATCACTAAAACTTATTATGCGTCCAAACGTTTATCAATTTATTAAAGATATAAACTTGTGGAATCAAAGTAAATTACCTGATCAAATGCTGGAAATATATAATCAGCAAATTGTATTTCTGCAACAGCTGTCGAACCGCAAACGGCCATACCAATACCGAAACCGGCTATTCCTTGTTCGCAAATAGGTGTGTTGAAAACACGATCTTTACCTGTAAAAATAAATCAGATAGTTGAAAAAAGTCTTCATGATCAATCTCTCAGATCTGGATGATATGCAAAGAGATGGAAGTATTTTTAAGTAGGATTTTTTGAAGCTTTTTTTTAAGATTGCCTTAAATATTGAACTAGTCAATAAAAGCTAAAATTTACACACAGATATCCATTTTAAAAGTGACCACATAATCTTAGCAAATTTTTAATGAAAGATTATTGCATAAATGAATTAAACAAGAATCTCTTTTCAATGAAATCAAATATTCTGATTTTTACAAATATTCCTCTGAAACACCAAACTTCTCATAACACTCTTTCCAAATTTTGCACTTCTTAATTTCACTCCATTTAGATTGGATTTCTTTTATTAAATATGAAATATTTTATCAATAGTTGCTGCGTACAGGAATGAAAAATTTTTCAAAAAAAAAAAAAAAATAAAAAGCACACGAAAGCTCACTGAATTGCGTGAAGTAAATTAAACTTTGATTTTGAAATTAAACGTTCTTCATTAAGTAATGATAAACACAAAGATAAATGATTTGTGTTAGTCAACTGTTTAAACTTTACAAACCATATTTCTCCTGTAAGCCAACAGTACATCGGAAAACGCCACCGAATGCAACGTCTTCACCGAAAAGACATGCGGATGAATCGCTTTCCAGTGCAATATCCATTGCATTGTTGATCGCTTGACATAAATTCATTTTACTCGTTTCACCTTAACAAAGCTGACTGAAATGCATTAAAATCAAAAAGTTATAAGTATGGCTGATTAAATTTATTTTTAGTACCTGAGCTAAAATATTTCCACAATATTTTAGCTCAGGTACTAAAAAAGTTATCTTAGCATCATCATTATATAAGATCTTTTTTTCATTCTCCAATGCGTAAATTAATTAAATATTTTGATGTAAGAAAAGAAAACAAAAACAAACCAAATGAAGGATCTGCATGACCGGGTACAAATACAACACCTGATGCACATCGCATCGGGAATTTTCTAAGATTTATCAGTAATCTCATAATATGTCCTGTTACTGCCATTGTTTTTAATAGCTAAATGATGAATAATCATTATTAAATATCATTAAATTTTACATTAAAAGTCATATACTGTCATTATGCTTATTTACAATGAAACAAAAAATACTATCAACTCTGATTGCTCGATTTTTCTTCAAGATTGCATTTTTTTTAAATAGCAATCATCATATTGTTTCCGGTAACTTTCAAAAGTAATCCATTGCGAGTATTTGTTTTTCTAATAATTTTAATAAATATTGGCAAATATATTTTATTGTGTACGTTCTATTAAACAGTATATGAAGAATGAAAAAATAGAGATAGAGAGAGAGAGAGAGAGAGAGAGAGACGGAGAGAATATAAAATACAAAGTGCATGATGGGAAAGCTGATTGGGAAGCTACTGTTGACAAATCTAAATAATATTTAACTCATGAATATTATTACTGTTAAGAAGTCATTGGGTATGATTCATGGAGAGTGTCAAATATAAATGAAAAAGTCTCTTGACAAAATACGCGAGGAGTGAATGAAGGATGCTTCAGAGTTGTACAGAGAAAGCGGCGGAGTGTTGTTTACACGGAGATCAATCAGTGAGAGAGTGCCGTTTATGATTCTTCTTTGTACAGTTATCGCTCTTTCATTCTTCCATCAATTTGCTTACCCGAACTGAGTGCAAAGGCGCTTCTTACCTAATGCGCCAACTTCATCTCAATCAATAACATTCATTCATTTCATCCAATAGAAATTGCAAAAAATTTGAAAAATTTTATAGAAAGCTAAGTTTTGTATTGAATCATTAAAAGAACATTTTCTTCTTTCTTTTAATTTCTCCCTTCTCTCAATCGTTATTTATGCTCAAAAAGAAGAATATCCTAAAACTAAATTTTCCCATATGCAATGAAGCTGACATTAAAGAGAGGCATAAGTGATGGAATTTTCACGTCTAATGGAATCTTGTAGAACAATAACTTTGGCGAAGAAAGGTTCTCGGATAAATGAATTATTTCTTCATTCCATTAATAAATAGTAAAAAATACTAGGTAATTAACTTCGAAATTAAATGCCAACACCATGGGTGGCATGAATCCTTCATTTCATTTGAATGGAGAAAAGAGTGTGTATGAAATTGTTGGAGAAATTTAAGCTGTAAATGTTTACATTCGGTCCATGGCTGGATTTTGTTGAGTTGGATGATGAGTGCAACTATTGAAAAAAATTGGAGATCATCATGATATCGAGACTTGCCATAATTGTGGAATTAATGAAGCAAAGAATGTTAACCGTGTACCTCCTCAAGTATAAAGGAACCATTCCCATAGAATAAATCATGTTGCAATAAGTCTCTCCAATATAGAATAAAGTAATAGCATTGGACAGGAAATGATGTCCCCCATTTCACAGATAACCGGTTGCTTACTGATATGATGAGAGAGAGAGGGTCCTTTTAAAGAAATGGTTTGAAGAATGAGGAAAATCTTGCGTTAGAACTGAAACGAATAACTTAGAATGTGATGATCAAATTAGTGTTCATACTGAAATAATATTTTATCAAGAAACTAAAAATTTGAAAGATCTCATTAGATTACTATTACTTTATTCTATATTGAAGAGACTTCTAACCGACAACTTATCACTGATAATTTTAATCACATGTTAAATTCAATCTCGGCGATCGTTATTAATATTCTAACACAACAAATACACATTTTTAAAAAATGAATTTGATAAGTTATAATAACAAATAAATCAAAACTTGTTTTTCTCATAACAGTATACATTTAGCAAACAATTTATAAAAATATTATTCTATAAATTTTCAGAATAAAAATTCCTTGAATTCTTTTTAATGCTGTCATCAATAGCTAACTTAATTTCATTTCTGTCCCCACTTTAGGATATCGATAAATAGTTCTAGCAATTGTTGCATCTTTCGATGTATCTTTTGTTTATTGCAAAAGTTGCTTAAATGGACGGATGATCCCGAAATTGTTTACACCTGTCTCGCAGTGCACACAACAACTTCATTTGTTACAGCAGCATTTATCCCAATTTCTTCAGCATATTACCGATATAACTTACCACTTAATGAATCTTCCTCCTCAATCATCCCTTAACAGAAATTCAATTAATCGTGTCAGAGCATAATTTCGTGGACAATCTTAAAACATGAAATTTAACTTTTAGCTTCTAAAATATTATCAAAATGTTGAACCTTGCCATCAAATAACTTTTTAGCAAAATAATAATAATAACAACACTTAATTTGAACATGAGCAATGATTTTGAATTTGAGAAATATATCTTAATTCATTATAAGGCATTGTTTTTTAAAAGGGACGAGTTTTTAATTTCAAAAATATCAGCATTGTTTTGATTTATTAAACATGAATAGTATTTATTTTTTATATTTTAACTGTTATCGAATCAAAAAAATTTATTTATGTGCTGTTTGTTCTAGCAGAATTGATCTGTTGATTAAATGGAAGATATGAAAACACACATAATTTGTCTTTGTTTTAATTTCTCAAACAGGAATGGTGCTTATTTCATAGTACAATACTTGGAAATGTTAGGAAGAATAAATAATATCATGGGTAGGAGTTTTAGTGTTAGAATTTTATTTTAAAATGATTGAAAATTTATTACTGGTTGTTGCATAACACAATGACACAGTAGCAATAACAATGTGAAAACAATTTCATGATTTTTTTTATCGAGCTAAATAACCAATATATATTAAATGTGAAATTTTCAGCTGCTAAAGCATAATTTGACAGAAATCACAATGACATCACAAATTGAATCACTTCGAGCAGAATTGAAGCATTTCATACAATTGATAAGCTCTTCAAGTTTTTAAATTTAAATGAGCACTGTATATTTTTGTGTTAGAAAGAGAGTGTAACACATTTGTCACATTTGTCAAAAATATGAATTGTAATAAACAGGAATAGAGTACTTTAACAATCAAACTTTTCAATGAATTTGTGACGAACTTTGCACTTTGAATCTAGAATGAAATTTTTGGAGATGAAGTATGGAAGTGGAAGCTATGAACAGAATGCTATAAAATTTGTCTAAATCAACATTTTTGAGGTAGTAATAAATTTTTTGACACTTCTTTGAGATAGTAATAAAGGTAGGAACAGACTTTTTTGACATTTTTTGAAGTAGTAATAAAGAGGAAAAAAGAGAAAGAAAAAATTTGTGGAAAATAAAACATAATTACAACAAAATAGTTTACCACTACTGGACTTTGGCTAATTTTTATCCTTCACTGATGCGGTAGCTTATTTTTTCTACTATAATAATTTACTCTATTATTCGCTGTAAACAACACGAATCGATTCTACTCAATTTGCTATGAGATAGAATTTACTGTCTCACTAAATATATTTCATCTAAAAATAAAACATCTGAATTCTCCGTTGGAAATAAACAGTTAAATTATATATACTACAAATATACTATCGACAAATTGTAGTGTTTTTAATATTAACATTTTAAAAATTATGCAATTTTCAAGAAAAATGGGTAAAATTTAAAACTAAATTCTCATTCCTGCAGTGTTTTTTGCCCGTATCAATGATTTTTTTATTGTACTAAAAAATGATTATTTACTAACTGAAAACAATAAGTCTATAAAGAAAAAAATTAGAAAGCATTTGAGAAATTAAAGATATAACTGGGGCATATCAGCACTGAGCTTCTAAGAAGGTCTATTAACAAAAATTCAATCAAGTTTAATTCCCAAATGAATCGATGAATTTTAAAAGAGCACGAAAATCCGCTGAAAATGCATTAATGCAACTAAAGTAGACGATAAAAGCTTTTCTGTCTATCAGTAACGAAATATGGAGTACGATTGGACAAGATAGAAAAAAAGATTTGAATCTAGTGTGCAATCTCTTATTTGATTTTAAATTATTAATGCTCATTTTTTAGATTAATTACTGCGCTCATTTTAAGTTTTTTGCTTGAAATAAATTAAATGCAAATTATAATGACCAAGAATGAAATGCTGTTGAATGTTTTTAAAATTTACCAGTAAACAGAAAATTCATATAATCGGTACCCTGAAAATCATAAATTCAGATTGCAATGATAATTTAATATTGGAAAAACATTCACTTTTATTTTCACCTTTTTCGATTTTTCATATTACACAATTCTTAATATGTTCAAATTTAGCAGATATTGTGTACAATTTATGATGCTTCATATTTCTGACTTTCGAGAGGTCGACTCCGGTTTCTGTTGCTGTTGCTGTTCGGAAATATTGGACTGTCCTGCTGATAATATTTTTGGATCTAGCAATTCCGGCTTCGAGAAAAGCATCAGTTGCAGCTTTGCTGTTTCGTTTTTTAATAAAACAACTTGACTACGAAGTTGGATATTCTCCTGGAATTATCGGATTAAACAGCTAGAATTGGAACAAGAGCTGTTCCTATTGAAATTAAATAAAATAATAAAATAAATCGTACCTGCTCGAGGAAAGCTGCTCGTGCTGCAACCGCTTCTTCTTTTTGGCGTCGTGCATCTCTTGACCTCTTTGCTGCATCGTTGTTTTTTCTCCGTCGTTCATAGTAAGCTTCATCCTAAAACAATATTCTTAATTTAGAAGTCAACATGTTAATTAAGAATTTTAAAATTTTTGAAAACAAATTTGAATTTTGATCTAAGTCCAAAATATCTGACTTTATCAGCGGTCCTCAAGCCATTTATTTTATGGATTCCCAAAAGCAACTGGTCAATGTTTTTAAATATATCCAAATGAATTCATTGAACCAGAAGAAATTTGTATATTACAATTTATTGTCCTTCCGATGAGTGACAACAATAACAAAAAATGACAATAAATCATTCAACTACTGCAGGTCATAGTAGCCATCTCTGGAGAGTGCTCAGATCACCCCGGCTATTCTCTCTCCTCCTGTCCACTCTCCATGTCCACAGCATATCAATCATCATTTCTTGTGAACGGGAGCTGTTATTCATAATGATGACACCATCTGTTGCCTTTATGGAATCGGTATTTTCGGTCAAAACAAAACGCTTGCATATCAAACTTTGCATGATTGAGCAAATACACTTAGCAATAAATAAAGTGATAGACATCTAAGCTTGAAATAGATCCGGTCAATGAGGTCAATAGTGAATGACTAAATTCATGCAACTCCATCTTACACTACTCAAAGTATTCACAAAATTTGTCGCGTTTTGTTGCTGTTGGAAGATGTTCTAGGTCAACCTATCTACTGTAGCTTGGCTATCTCATCCGATATTCAGTAAATTGACGTCTCTAACTTCTGCCATTCTTTCAACTTTGTAGCTTAATTTGCGCTAAAGCACCAGCAACAGCTGCTATTCTGAGAGGATGATAAGATAGCCTTAAGGGTCCAACTGAGGGTAACCACTACTACTACGACTGTTGCGCATAGTGCGCGGCATGTCTGCATAAATAATGAGAGTAGCCAACAGTTGTGAGTTGTGTGTGTCTGATGGATAATGAAAAGGACGTGCAAAGGTCATCTGCGTAATGTTGCAGAGGTAGTGAGGGGTCGTTGCTTCAACAAAACAATGACTAATGCAGCAATAGAGCCAATTTGATATTACTAGGTAAATCATACCCGTAAGCAATTAGATTTAAATATCCTGGCATGTGCTTCATAGGAATAATATTTTGAGTAAAGTAAATAACTTTACTTAAAAGTCTTATCAGAGAATGATATGATAATGATAGGAGAAAAGAGAATTATTTATAAAATGTTTAAGTTTTAAAAGATTTAAACTGCAAAATTCATCCATTTCAAAATTTTGAAAAATATTAACCTTTTTGTCATCGGGTACTGGCGCTGCTTGTTTTCGATGAGGTGATTGCTGAGGACTGCATGATGAGGTTACTGATGAAGAAGAGCAGGATGGTGGACTAGATGCTGATTGTTGTTCTCGATTAGGCCGTTTAATAGGAGATGGACCGAGATTGGGAGTAGATATGGCACTTGCGGTTGTAACGGTTGCTGACAGCAGAGGTGATATTATCGTTGCCGTTTGATAATTTGGCAAATTAGAACGGAGCTGTGAAAAAGCAAATAGGGTGGATGGATCCGGAAAGGAAAATGGACTGAAATGCGGAAATGATGCTGGAAGAGCCGCTGTTGCTGCTGGCCTTGCCAATAGCGAAAGGGCTGTATTTAAATCTACTGGCAAGGGTGGCTTTTCATTACTGAAAATATCCCTCAAAATATGAAATTATTCAGAAGTGAAATTTGATTTGATTAGCAGAAAAAAAAAACAAAATAAGCAGTTAATATGCCATAAAGCTAAATCAATGCGCAGTTAACTAAGTGAAATTACATCATAATGGTATAATTTTTTCCTATTACTAAAATTTGATTTCATCATAATATTTCTGATTTAAAATTTCGCTTACGAATTATTTTTTCAAAATAAATGAACGATTTTTTTATTTGAAATGAAAAAGATCAAATTCGATATACTTTTGTATAAGTTGTGGACTGTGAACAGCGCTTAAAGCATTTCTTAGGTGAACAGAGGCTGAACTATCCATTCCTTCCTGAATTGTTAGCACTGAGGTAAGTTCAAGAGGCTGGTAAAATTCGTGGATGGGAATGGACTAAAGCTGCCGTCGGTGAACAAGGAGAGATTAGGGCAACAAATGCAACTGATGCAGGGCCTGTAGTTAAGAAAACAGTAACAGAAAAGAGCATAACAGAACTGGAGCTCGAGTCGGAACTTGACCCCGCCCCGAGTTGACCTTTCGAAAAGACCCGCCTCTATGCAACAGCCTATATTCCTTATGTCATTTGTCGGAGGGGATAGATAATACGCTTGGATTGCAGACGCGCTATCGTTTCTGTTTGTCTCTTCTTCTTTGGTCATGAAAGGGCAACCTGTTACCCAATTCATGCTCAAAAAGGTCAAGAGACGGAGTGTGAGGTCGATCTATCTGCAAATTGCATAACGTTTATTGAGTGACGAAAGAGATAAGGACGTCTGAGAGAGAGTCAAACATAAAACATCATACATCATCGAGATGCGTTATCGTCATTGCGCATCATCACCTTCTGATGGCGAATTATCACTGAGGACATTCATTAATGGTTATTGGAAAACCATCTGTTCAATCGATGTTATTAGTTGATTATGAGATGTGAATTCATAATGGAAATGCGAACTAAGTTCAGTCTTAGAACTTAACTTAACTTAAACATTTTCAATGATAAAACTTAATCAGTAGTTGATCAATTGGAAACGATCAATTCATTATTTATTGCAATTAGCACTGACTTCAGTTATAGTAAAAATGAATTTTAAAATATGCTTCTACTTGTACAGAAACCTAGTAATATTAAAATACTAAAAAGTTAAATGATTACTGTGATAGAGATGGAAGGTTCCTTTCTGCTTCATGCAACTTTTCCAGTAATATATGTATATATGTTTATCTTTTTTTCAACAATGACTTACTCAGTTAATTGAAAGAAATTCTCAGTTTTATGCATTGAAAAAAGAAGTTGGAAAGGAATAAATTGAGATGCATAGATTGAGAGCAATTTCGGAAGATATAATGTCACAATCAAATGTTTCGAATTGTCGAATAAATCTCTCGATGTCACCAACTTCGGAATATGTTTTATTTTAGGCGTTGTTTTACATTGGCTAACATACTGATCAAATCTATCCATTCTATTTCTCGCCCACATATAAGATCAGACAAATGAAGTTTCGATTTCTGTATCGAGTATTTCTCTTCTCATCAGAATCAAACCAGAAATAATTTTTTTTAAAAAAGTTGAAAATTATTTAAACATGCGCAAAAAGTTTGCTTATATATCATTGCATTGTCCTTATCACACACTATACTCTGTGTAAGAGAAGTGTAAAGATTATCCTTTTGTGATTGCAGCATTGGAATGATGGAAATAAATGAAGGATGGATGGGAAGAGAGCTTTTGTGATAATAGCTTTGACCTTTTTCTGGAGAGGTCACGGTGATGCCGCTAAAGAGGCTAAGAATTATCGAGCTGCATAATAATGGTAATTCCAGGACATTGTATTCTCTGTTTGCTAGTCCAGCAATATAACGTCGCTTACCGCATCTTTTATGTAAAGTGCTACAGCAGGGCGGCTTTGTTCTTACCGTCACATTCATTACTATACTTCTTCAGTTTATTTAATGCATCAGAAAATATTCGGGCAGATGTCACAAAGGGCAGCGTGAAATTTTGCTAATTTAAAAAGGATTGTGTGATAAGCGCCATTGCCATCTTATATGCTATGGAGTGAGATTTTTTTGAAACATTGTTTAGAGATGGAAGATTGACCTCTCCAGTTAGTTTGGAGTGTGCACAGGATTCTAATACTATTTACACACACACACACACACACACACACATACACACACACACACACATACACACACACACACACACATACACATACACACCATCACATACACACATACACACACACAGCACACGCATACATATGCATTATATTACAGCATGCAACTCCTGTAATGTTTACATAAAAGGACAGAAGAGTCAACAAAATGGATTGAACTTTGTTTACACAATTTGTTTATTAATGTTGAGGCAGGTCACAACTTCGTTTTTCCCAAAATGTAGCCTTTCCAAAAGACTCCAAACTTCCTTTGCCATTTCTTCAGTTTACATAAATTGAATATCTCTAGAGAAAATTCCAAGAAGGTTAAATAATATTGTCCCAAGATTCAAAGGTCATGCATTTTCTTGGGGGAAAAGGAAGATTTTTACTAATTTTTTTCAAACGCTTATTGATGTTATTCTCAGTGTGATGCAAGATGACTCTACTTCAATGTACATTCTCATTCATCAAGAGATAATAATAACAAAGAACTCTTCCTGCAATAGCCATGACTCATCACTTCGTTGACCTTGTGGCTCAGAGGTCATCTCTTACATTCTCTTTTTTTCGCTTCTCCGTAAAACATACCTTTCGTGAATTTATTCATGCTGAATGTTATCCATTTGAATAAAGCATTTATGAATATGCCAATCGTCATTTTCTCAATCTTTTCTTACTATCTAAAAGTCCTTCCATTCACAGTAATCATCATTTCAACGCATAAATCATAATGATGGGCGGATAAATCATAGGATGTCAATAGAGCCCGAACTATTGAGTGCAGCGGTAAAAGCTTTGATTCTCACCTGCTACAACGTTTGGCCTTCGACATTTTTTTATTCTTGTTGAATTGAATACCCATAGATTCAATACCCCTAATAGCCTACTACTAGTACTGTTGGCATAATTGAATTGACCTATGTATGAACGATGGTGGTGACCAACAACAACAACTTTATCAATGTTTCCAACTGCATTCACTGCTCAAAACTTGCACCCCTCCAAGAACCTCATTATTAGATCTCACGCTGAGCACCGTCACAATGTGGAAGTTTGCGCACTGTGCATGACCGCAATTTGCGATCTTCCATCGCTATCACGGCAGCACCGTTTGAATAAAATGAAAAAGATTGACAGATATAAATAATACAAAAAATGATGCAGAAAAAAATCCACACCAAATTGAAAAGCATATGCAAGTGAAAAAAGAAGTAAAACTTTAAATGTTCTGTAAAGTTTGCAAATTTATTTGTATTCGTCCGTACAACTGACATTCTTTTCTTGGAAATTCATAAATCTTTCTATTAAACATTTTGGATGCTTTCTCTTTCTAATTTTACAAAAATTTGATTTTTCTTTCTAAATGCATTTCGCTTTTTGAATAAAATTTTCTCACTCGCCAAAAATATTTTTAAAGAAAGGAAGCTTTATGGTACAAAAAATTTTTAACGATGTGCCACAATGGATGCTAACATTTCAAAAACTTTTTTTGTTTAATGATGTTAGGTAAACCAATATTATTACTTTTATTAATTTATTTGTTATCGTAATTATTACCACTATCATTATTGTTACTGGTATCAATGCAATCACAATCACTTTTTGTAGTTTTCTTTTGTAATAGTCAGTTCCTATCGCAGTTATCTAAAAAAATAATTTTATTAATTTGGAAAGAAAATACTCGTCTAAATGATAACCTGATAAAAAGAAATGAGCTTATTTATCAGACAAGAGTAAAGGAATGGTATACACTGTTAATGAATAAGAAACGAAAATAATTAAATCATCATGAAATTCATATGAAACTATTAAATTTAAGTCAATGCTAAAAATAAGATATATTCCCAGGTTAGAACAACTGAACAACTGATCACAAAGTGATCACTCGGTCAAAGCATTTTTTATATGATGGATAATAATTGTATCATTTATTTGCCGACTTTTTTTTAATTGAGCAAACACATCAAGAAGCTAAATAAAAATATAAAAAACGATCGAGTATGAATGACACGTGCACATTTATGTGGAGAGATGATTTAAGTCGGAAAAATGACTCCTAACTTAATTAATAAATCGAGATTGAAATAAATTTGAAGGCTTATTTCTTGAGTCATTTTATTCACAGTTTGATCATTCTCAAACGTTGATAACAATTGAGAAATAAAAGAAAATGAGTTGGTATAAATGATTTCAAGCTACTCTATTTCAATCTGTCAACCGAAACTGACGTTTAGCATAAACTGCTTAACATGTAACTGCTTAGCATTAACTTACATTACGCTGAATCACTTCATAATAATCATTTACACACGCTCATGTTTTTAATGGATGAAGTAATAATATATTTAATGCATAATACGCTTTCAATATGATCACGTTTAATTCTAAAAATAGGTCAACTAATACGTGAACGTAAGATAATATAATTGCGAAATTATTAGTGAATTAGGAATGAAATATTATTTAAATCAATAGAAACATTCAGTAAGACTTTTCTTGAAATTATTATTGATATAATGAGATTGTTATATTGGGAAGAATGTGCATATGTCACACTGTTACAACTATACTCAATCATATGTATATCTGCTAAGTCATCGATATCCTCTTCTGCAAAAACTTTGAAATGAAAAAAAAATTTTTTTTTTGTTATGATCGATATATTAAAGTGCAGCACAATAACAAGAATGTACCATTCATGAATTGAAGATTGTGAATTATCATATCGTTCCTTTGAGATGGATATTTTATTGTGTTTGATGGTTCACCATAGAACGATCATTTCTTTCTCTTTACTTCTTAACATTTACTTCTTATATTTACATTCCATGTGGATAGCTCACGTATCTTCAAAAGATATTATACTTGGAAAATACATGAACTGTTTATAGGAACGACAAATGAATGCAAAAGATAGCGTATGAGAAGTAAAATCGATCTAACGTGTAAATTATAAAAATTTTATTGATTAAGACGAATTGATTAAGCTTGTGAAACTCACCGGAAATAGTGGAAATTATATTGAAGTTTCTGTTGATATTGCATTAATTTATTCAATTTCCATATCAATCCATTCGATGAAATATTACAAATTTGTTGGTCTAAATGGAAACATATTTTTCATACAGAATTAGAAATTTTAATTTTAAAATCAGTCCATTTTCCTGTCACGTAAAACGATTTATGATTGCTGGTCATTTTGGTCACTCTCGCCACAGACATTTTTTTTTGCTGTTTTGAAATGGGATTTGCTTCAAAATTATTTGTTTGCTTAGTCTAGCCAGTTATTTCCTTGTTTACGTTACATTCATTCATTTGTGACATTACTTATTTGCTTAGGGATCTTCACATAAATATTTTCCTTTGTTCATCTGCTTGCTAAACTAATTTCACTATCACTGCTTCAATTATATTCTCTTCATTTAAGCTCAACTGTTCAAACATTATGAAAGCTAAAACAATTCATCCTAAAAAAGTGCAATAATGCTCGTAAACGAACCAAAGTTTGCCAAGAATATAATTTTAATTGAAATTTGTGTAAGATATTTTAACTCTTATACTATTTTAAAAAAGTTGCTACATTCTTCTCATCGATTTTTAATTCATCTTTTTTTGCAGATAGACAGATTGCTAATTGCTCTGCTAGGCTAATTTTATTTATCAAAATGTTTACAATAGAATTACTTTACGCTTGATAAGGTACAAACTAATTCTACTGTGAAATAAAAATTTGTCTCCAAACCATTGAACTCAGTAAAAAACCCAATGTAGTATATAATTATGATCGAGAAAGGCATTTTTGTTTATTACAACAAATTAGAAGTGAATCCATCATTCACACATCTACATTGTAATTAAACTTTAGATTTGGCATTTGATGGCTTATTCGTTTAATGGTTTGGAGTTTACTTCCTTTAACTTGAGTTAATTGTTAATGCATTTGTTTTACATAATAAGATGTCACATTAGATGACGTAAGTGTTATAAAGCAATCTCCGCATGGAAAGTACTTCCTTTTGTTGTGAAGTGAAGTGCTCAGAAATTAAAATGTTTTTTGAAAGGCATTGTTGATTGAAAGTTCGATTGAAAAACGATATGCTATTAAAAACTAACAAGTATTTCACTTAAATGATAAATTACATTCCAATAAATGACAATATAGCATTGTTGGGAAAAAAAGTGTCACATTATGGTATAATGGTGCTTATAGTCTACGGCAATAGGCTAAAACGATTCAACTACCGGAAAAATTCTTCAAAATTTCTTATAATTATTTGATTCATATATTACTTTTGTTAATGAGACACAATAATTTGATCATATTAATAAATTCCCCTAAAAATTTTCTTCGAAAACGCTGTATAATTTTTACTTTGAAATATCTTTTAAATAATCAACCTTATTAATATTGTCTTCTAATAAAATAGAAAATTTGACTCCATCATGACCATTTTTGGTGGGAATATAGCCGAGTTACTAACAATTAAATCAAATATGATAATTATTTCAGAAAGCATAATGACAAATGGGTTTCTATCCAATATTTCTTGCGAATTATTTTTTTTACAAACATCCAATAACAGATATTATTGTTATTTTAGTGGAGACAGAATGCGCCATGTATTTTTTAATGAAAATTCGTACTACAACTAATAGTTGCAATCTTTTGTAAAGTTATTGTTTATCTAATTACAAAATAATTTACTCTCAATACGTCTCATTCATCTTACCAAAATAATTTCATTCAAAAATTTAATTGAAACAATAGAAAAAAGTGTGAAATGGGATGCAAATGTATAAAACAATTGCTCTGTTTCAGTTTCCGATTAAAATAAATGAATAAGATAAATGCGAAAAATGTTGCATGATTCTCATTTGCATGATTTAAGAAGTTCATCAAATCTCCATTTTAAATAATCTTTAATTCAAAAATCAATTTTTTTATTTTTTCGCATATGAAAAGTATCACGTTATCAAAATTGACTTTTGAATTAAAGACAAATTTTCCATTTTATTAGAATGCATATGTTATTCCTGAATTTCACATTTCATTACAATTTAATCTCTTAGTCCTAAAAAATTACATATTGTTAGAAAATGTTAGAATTTGAAGCAATCTTTTTTTTCAAATTCGAAATAAATAAAGATTGATTTACAATTATTTTATAGCATTCTTTGGATACCAAAATAATAAAAAGAATTTTATCTCACAGAATCAGTACTCGATGAATGATTAATGAATTAAATTTGCATTTGACGAGAGCGTTGGCATGACGAATCATTGGAAATACATCAATGATATATTATTTGTTTTATGATCGAATAGTTGTCATTAAGCGTAAGCTTAGTCATTTCAATATAGCAAATCTTTCATTTCATAATTTAGTTTTTGCTAACTTTTAAATAAACGAAGTAAATTTTGAAGTATCGCCATCCTTCTTAGGAATTATTAAAAATAAATTAAATGGTCGTCAATTTATTTAACATTCCACATTTCATTTTGAAATAATTCTTGAATTCCCGAACACTTACGCATTCTAATCACCAAAGGAGGAAGGCAAATGTATCTTTCTCATTCCAAATAATCATCACCGCTTTTCCGCCTTCACTTCTATCACTCAGTTATTTTAAAGTGCCATAAGGACTGGGGAGCAGCAATGCCTTATTGAGAGTTTTACAAAAATCTTTTATGCCCTACGAATCTGAAAGGAGTTTCAGCACTTTTTGAACTGCTAGTAGAAATTTGTTATAATATTATTTCTGTTTTTGATATATGATGAAGTCTTTTTAATTGATTTTATAAAATTTTTTCTGGAGAATTAAATTGTGCATTCATATTTTTCCATCTCATTGACTTATAATTTAATTTCAATCTCAAATTTGCAAAGTTTTTATTTAAATGTAATAAGTAAAAGATTAGGAAAAAAATATTGAAATTTTGCCAATTCCATCTGCAATTTTTTGTGTTGTCAAAATTGTATTTGTAATTAATTTGTGAATTGAATTTCTCTTAGAAAGTTGGCTTTAAAGTTTTCTAAATGAAAATTTTGTTGATGAACCTGTAAAAACACTAAAAAAGCTGTTTCATTCCAAACTTTCAATTCCTAATGTCATTATCATATGGACAGTTCAAGGATTCAAAATTCAATTTGTTAATAATTCAGAAACTTTCAGAAAAAATCGAAGTCATATTTTAGAAATACCTCTTACAACGTTAAGTTATCAACGTTAAGTTTACAAGTTTACTTGTAGTGAGTGAATCTTACTCATTTCTTACATATCATTAATTAGTTAGAAAAGATAAATTTAAAGTAGATATTCGAACGTACTGTCAAAATTCCTTTAAATTTTCATTGAAATCTCTCAGATATAAGATTGAATAGAGAAAAAAACAAAATTTTATCTGATAGCAAAATTGTTTTTTCGTCCGCTTACATCAGGATTTATGACTTCATTAAATATGTTCAGAAAGAAGTTCAAATTCAGCTCATTTATCGATTTATCAAAAATTTGCCGGTTAAAGAAATTTATTAAATAATTTTCCGATTTTTTCTTTGTAAATTTCAAAGGAAAATAATTTCAAAAATTTCTCTGTCTTTCATGCTATATTTTAGGCTCATTTAATAAGCATTTATATGACTAAAATTGTTTTATATTTTCCATTTTTAATGCATTATTAGATGGTATTGATGTCATTTAATGCAAATGGAAAGCAATCATTTAATAAGTAATAAATTAAAACCGGAAATCACAAAGTATCTGAAAGAAATGCTGTGAATAACTGATAGGATAGAAGGCAATAGCTATGATCATTTGTATGGTTGGACAGGAAGGCGTTTTTATCGCCATATTCATATTCAATTCAAAAAAAGTGTCTGTTGAAGTATTGAAGATAGCGACGGCAGCAAATATAAAAATATGAAGCGATTTTGTAAAAATACAACAAAATTTTTTTTTCGTTTTGAAATTCCTGAATTAATTCCAAAATTATCAATTTCATTTCTCTTATTTGTTGCACATCCAAACAGAATTTTACCGGAAATTTCTTCCTATGCTTTATAGGACAAAAAAAAAGATAAAATATGCTTGTGAAATAAACGAAAAAATAAAAAAAAGTCGATAAATAATCAACAAATCACAATGAAAAATGGTTGGAAATAAAATGTCATTGTGATATTACAGTTTTGTTTTGTTCTGTTCCCAAATGAAATATGCGAATAAATTCCAATCCTCCTAAGAAGAGTCAGTTATAAAATGCACCTCCAAAATCAGGCATAAAATGCCAAGTGAATTGGGAAATGGGAAAATGGTCGCAATAAAGCATAACAAATGGAACTGCTGCTATCTCATCTCATCATTCCATTTCCCTTGCTGTGAATTCCTGTCAACACATTCATCTGAAATAAAATTTTGCCTTACAAATTTACTTCCGCATCGTTCACAGTTCTCTTTTATTTGTTCTGCATTTTAGCAAATGTTTTTTTTGTACGATTTTTAGTGCCATAATTCTCATTAATTGATACTGATCGATCGAATGAATAAAGCTTCGTGAGATTTCATTTTAGTGTGATTGAAAATAAAGTAAAATTTAAATAATGGTGTAAGAATGCATGAATTTTCAACCTTTTATTAGAAAATAATCAAGAGTTTTCAAAATTCATAGCGATTTGCAATGACATTGATGAATTTTTAAATATTCGAATTTCTTACAATCCTTTAATGATACGTATGAATTTGTTGAGAAGGTAATGAAAGGAGATTTTTCGAACTAAACCTGTATCTTACAGCGTGCTTAGATTTAGATATTAATCTTTCAATTAAAATCAGGAATATATTATGGAACAACTATGACATGTTCCTTTGCATTTTTCAGTCTTGACTTTTGATCAAATTTCAAGATTGTTCGGAATGCGCTTGAATTATAGCTTTTACTTCTGACATATTCTTCCTCCTTCTATGTTTGTCATTGATTTTTCAAGCAGCAGTGATTTCCCAATCATTATGCATAAAAAAGAAGTCTCAGAAATCAGTGGCAAATCAAAATTGTAGGTGAATAAAGGTGGAAGAAGTTAGAAAAGATGTCACTGAACTGCTCAGACCCTCGGTCACATCCTCGGTCAACATTAACTTCCATGCATTATTTTACATTCATTTGTTATTCCATTTGCTTCTGTTTCGCATTTATCGGTAATGGTACGATGTTTCTCATTTTGATCAGGTAAAGATATTTACGTGAATTCTAAAATTGGTAAGTGAATTCTTATTGTGTAATCGTTCAACAAAAGCTTAAGACAATATTTTCCAGGAACCAACGTGTCAAAGTTCGTCGAGTATATACGTTATTGCTGCATATGAATATTGCACATCTTATTGTTACATTAATTTATATGCCGAAAGAAGTAATACATAGCATAACAGTCGCTTGGTGGGGCGGTGATTTCGTTAGTTTCTGATTTTCAATTATTCAAAATCAAACAAAAATTGCAAATAATTTATTTTTGCTTTCTATTAGTATCGCTCTCGCCAGAAAAACCACTTTCTTACTAAAAAGAAATGAAATGAATAACCTGTAAGGTGTATCATCTTGAATGTCACCTTAGGCCAAATATTAAGTTGAAAGTTCTGTCAAGTAATCAACAGCTGGACACGAATATCATCTTTATACTTTGCAAAAGTATTAGAAATTACAATGTTGCAGCTCTGCAGAATGTGCAAATTTTTCGACAATTTTGGCAATAGCTTAGCGGCAAATATGTTAATTTGCATAAGTCTCGATCGATTTTATTCAATATTTTCGCCTTTGTATACATTAAATGCCAAAAAATCAGTACAATGGATGATAACGATCGCCTGGATTGTCAGTTTCTTGATAAGTGTTCCCGCGGTATGGTTATATAAGAAATCTTTTTAAGCTAAATTATTTGATCTCTTTTAAACTTTCAATTTTATTTTGTTTTTTTTAACTTTCTTCATTTTGTTCAAGAACAAAATCAAGCGATTAATTTTGAAGTCTATCTATGTTGCTAGATATGCCTGACGAAGAATAAAATTATTTTCTCCAATTTTTCAACTCGAAAGAAAAATTAATTGAATTTAAATTTTCTCATAACAAAATTTAAAAAAAGAATACTTTACTTGCTCGATTTTAGGCTGCCATATTCCGCACATCATTTCATCCATGTGCAGAATGGTTTACACAATGTGTATCAGGTGATTTCATCGGCGCTGTATCACATAATGCTGTTTTCGCTTATACGGTAGCTAATCTTACACAGGTTTGTTTGGTTATTTGCAATATGCGCTGTTTCAAAATCTGTATTTATTAATAAATAGCAATTAAGGAATGCTTTTCCCTCAGGGATTGAAATTGCACAAATATTATATACTCTCTGCTATGACATACAAATCATTAGTCCAATTCATTAAAATTTAGATTTGCTTGTTTAATGCATTTTGATTAATCGATTCAAAAGCGCCTTAATTTTGGCTATCAAATGTTAAGCGCCTTTACCAATTCAGGCCAATATATTCACCTGAAATTGATAAAAACGCTTAGCTTAACTGGTTAGATTTTTCCATAATTAATTCACACAACATGCAAAAAATGTGAAATGTTGCGACAAAAAGAAATGATATATTGAAAGAGGAAGCTTTTCAATTAAAATTCCATATCAGTTAAACTGTGTACGGTAAGCTTAATAAAAGTAATAACTTCAAGTCGAACATTTGTAATTCATTTCTAAATTAACATTAAATGAACTCGATTATTTTACTGTTTCATACTTGAATGAACTTAATTTCAGTTATTAATGAAACACAGATGACTATTCGTTTGTAGTTGCTTCAAATTTTTAAGCATTATATGATATATTTTTGTAGTAAAAACTTTTCATTGGATTTGATACTTTCTATCTGTGGAAAAAGAAAAGAAAATTTGTGCTCAAAAAATAAAGTGTGGAAGAAAAATTTTGCTAATTGTGCGACAATGGAAATTTTTCAGCACCAATGCCTGGCACGAAATGAAAATTTAAAGTGGAATTGGATTGTCTCTGAATTTTCAATAAACTTTTAATCGATGTTTACATATTTATTTGTTGATTTTGTTTCTTAATATATTTATAAGATATATAATTGTCATGTTAATTTTATTAATGTCAGTTTCATTTTAACTTATTTTGATTTAACTTTGACTTAATTGGCTGATCCATTTGGATTACTTCCTCTTAATTAGCTTCTAATTTTTTTATTTTCAGGTTTCCTTATTACCGCTAATAATAACGGTTGCCTGTTATTCGTTTATATTATATAAAATCTCTTCCAAAACTGAAGCTGAAATACTTGAAACGCGTTAGTTGGATAAGTGAATTGTTACGATTTGATAATTTATAGAAAGCAATGTATAGTAAAATGTAACATTCATGTGGTCATTTTTCATGAATATAAGATCAATCAAGTTCAGACATCATCAGATCAAGGATTGATTGCAGTTTTTCTCATTGGAAGATAATTCACAGTTCTCCCATTGATGAATTTATAGACAAGAAGCTAATTCATTTCGTCCTTTCAGCAATTGCAGAATTTTTAGCATTCGATGATTTGCACAGAAATAATTTATTTGACATCATTTAGTCCTTTGTCTCGATCAACCTTACTATATCCTGCTTTTTTTCCAAATTTCTAAACAAAAGAATGAAAATTTTTTTTAGAATCGAGTTCAAGGCCTACTAATTCCTCAAGAACGAGGCTACGAAGTTCTGTTGAAACTTATAGTCGTGCCAAAAGTAGAACGTTGAAGATGACATTTGTGGTAGTATTTGCGTTTCTGTTGTGCTGGACACCTTATGCTGTTGCTTCATTAGTTCATTTCACGATAAAACCAAGGTTAAGTGCTCTTTCCATTTAAAAAAAATTGAATTATAAATCAGTTATATTGCCGGATCCAGAAGAAAAAAATCCAAAAAAAAGATAGAAAAAACTGGTTTGAATTAATCCTGCAATGCACTTCACATGAGTCTTTTTTCTCAAATTCATATTTTGAAATTTTCTTTGAAAATTCTCTGGAACTTCTTTTGTGAAAATACATTAGCTGAAAATTTTTAGCCCCATACCGGCTATTATTCGAAAATTGCTCTACACATTTGCTGTATTTAATTCTGCAATTTCACCATACCTTTACGGCTATTTTTCGTTCGATCTTAAAAAGGAATTATTACTGCTAGCTAAATGTTCCAACATTGATGCATTTGAGAAAGTGCCAGTTTTCCTTCCTGAATCCACCATACACAAGTAAGATTATTCTTAAAAATTCAAATCTATCACTTGAAAATAAAAGAGTAAGCACTACTTCTTTATTAGTTTGACAATAGTACTTAAGTAAAGTAGATCATATTTAGAGATAATACAGCTCTTCTTACTGAAAAATGAAATCTGATAGTTGATGCGCTCAATTTTGCGCAATGATAAAATGTTTGGAGAAGCGAAGTGAAGAAAGACTTTTGACCTCTTTATAGCATTAACAAAATGCATTATCAATAGCACTATAATCTGACCCTTTTATTTTTCCTTAAACTTTCGTATTTTTTGACAGTATAGACGCCCGGTTTCTGTGTGAGATTTGAATGAAATTTAAGATAGGATTGTCTTTTTTCAAGTCCGAAATCTACATATATATATATATATCTTAAATTTTCCAATTCTTATAATTCTGCCATATCAATATCCTAACAATAACATATTCCGTTTGGTGACGTTTTCAGAAAATTAAATTTCAGAAGAAACTTACTGAAGCAAGCAACTAACTCATTTCAAGGTTCATCTGATGATCAACAACTTTTAGTTTCAAAAGCAACAGGTGAAAGATTTATTACAAGTAGAAGAAGTTACAGTTCAACCGCAAAGGATCATTGAGGATTTAAAATTCTTTCCCAATTCTGAACTGTTTGATATGATTTCGGTAATTTTGTTTCTTTGCTTATTTTATAAGCCATTTCCTTTATCAAAAAGAGCTTCATTTGGCTGTTAGGGCTATATAGAAAGTAAACAGTATAAAATAAGCTTGGTCAAATGTAAAAGGACAAATTTGATCTCATCATATAGCTTCCTCTGCAAGGGCGTTAATTAAGTAGCTGTACTTTTGTAGGTTTTAAATCCCATACTTTTGCAATTTGGGTGCTAAGTAACATTGCTTCAATTGTCATTAAATGTTGCAGAAAGTTTAATTTCGTTAGTACAATAAGCTACAGTTGTCACATCGAATTGGATTGACATTGGAGAATTGTTTTTAGTGTCTTACACAAATGACAATTGAACTTGCCAATTGTTATTTGATGCAATTCGATTTTCAAAAAGAAAAAATGCAAAAATATGTAAAGGTAGGAATAAAACTATACAACTATAAGAAACAAAACTTAATAATAATAATAATAATAACAGATTGCTAATTCTAAATTTCAAATGCATAACTATAAAACTTAATAATAATAATAACAGATTGCTAAGTTTCAAATGCATGACTATATATTTATTTATTTTTTATTAATGAGCGAAAACAAAGACGAGAAAAATAATTAATACATGTGCATAAATTTTACATTAGGTTTAGGAATTACAAGATAATTTCTTTTCCCTTATTACTTGTTAAAGAATTGAAATTATCGAATTACTCTTTGATTGATCAATAAATATCATCGTTCAACACTGATACTGTCATCTCTTCTATTAATATTTATTTGAATTAGTTTAAATTTTAATTAAGATAAGAAAAGAATTTGGGAAAGGTTAATACAATCATAATGAGAGCTTTCGCTCAAATGTCCCATTAAGTGAGGATTTTTATCCCAATATACTAATTATTTTTATTATGTCGTTGACATTTGATTTCTAGTATAAAATTTCTTGAGATGATAAAATAACTCATTAATGAAACAATAAACCAAAGCT
Source organism: Acanthocheilonema viteae (assembly GCA_900537255.1). Taxonomy (NCBI): domain Eukaryota; kingdom Metazoa; phylum Nematoda; class Chromadorea; order Rhabditida; family Onchocercidae; genus Acanthocheilonema; species Acanthocheilonema viteae. The sequence goes on along the minus strand of UPTC01000016.1, from coordinate 79,130 downwards.
TTCCTGAATATTTGCTATAATTTCATTTCATGTGACAGAATGATTAAAGAAGATGAAATGCGTAATACAACTAACCTATCATATTAAAGTTTCAACATAACTAAAATGATTTCCACAATTCAAAGGACATAAAATTATGAGTTTCGATCAGGTGCTGATAAATTTGCATATTGGTTATATAGGTGTGAAGAAGTGCCGAATTGTGGCAAATCAACATGCTGTTGTTCATTAACAAATACATCTGGATCACTTGATAAATCATTTGGTATCATAATCACCGGACAACCTTCCGCATAATCAGTTTGTTGTTGTTGTGTAATTGCTTGTACACTATCATATATAGGATAGCTATTCATTGCTGAGGAAGGTAATCCGTAGCTATTTGGCCATTGATTTGCATATTCATAATGAGGCCAGAATGAATTTGCCGTATATTGAGGTAGATAATTTTGTTGTTGTGTAACAAAATGTGTCCCATCAACGGTAACAACATTGCTATTAATAGGCACTGTATTAGCCTCAACAAACATCGGTTCCAACTGAAATTTTTTTTTTCAAGATTTGATTAATATTGAAAAGCCAGCGAATAGATTTAAGTCTTAGGCTTATATCAGAGGAAAAAATTCTTTTGATCCTCACTTTTCTGTGGAGAGTTTGAGAAATGATAAATTAATTAGCACACCTGTTCATTAGTAAAGTCACAATTTCGTACACGAGCTTTGTAACCTCGTGGTCGTCTTCGATATGAACCCTCTTCAAAGAGGAATTCGCAGTTTTGGTCAATAGTCCATTGATGCCCTTTGCCACTTCGACCACCAGAACTTTTTGGTAATTTAATGAAACATTCATTGAGTGATAGATTATGTCTGATGGAATTCTTCCAACCATTATATTCTCCTGGAAGTTTGATGAACAATATAACTGATATCAGGTCAACCAACGATACTACTGAGTGGAGATGAAGCTGATGATTTGAATGATAAATGTTGCAAATCTTGAAGTGAATTTCTTTAAATATTGTCCAAAAAAGTTAAATGAAATTGTGAAAATTTCCAAACAGAATCTTTATCTTTCAAGTCTGATTATCAAGAGATTGTGGATGTCGTTGTATCAGAATGTTGTACTAAATTCGCTCAAATAGTTTTGCTAAGAGTTCTTTTTTTTTTTGAAAAAATTATCATGAATAAGAACTGGTAATTTGCAATGGAATAGACCTCTGAAGAAGTCGAAGTTACTCTGAAGGAAAGTGTAAATCTCAGTCAGTGTCGCTTTCCGGTCCGGTTTTGCATGTATTGCCATAGCAATAAGGGCAATGTAGGAATACGGTGGTTTCTCCTGTCGTTTACCATTCCGGCGTCGACAAACAATACTTTTCTCATCTTCATCTTCGCTTTTAAATTGCAAGGGTCCGAGTGCATTGGAAATCGGCTCACTATAAAGAACAGTGAATATCTTTACTCTTTAAGAAAAATATTTTGAAAGTGGCAAAAGATGGACAGATTTTGAGATTTGTTAGCAATGGGAAAAAAGTTTTCATCTCAGATTTTAACGGAATTTGAATTTCTAATATAAAAATAAAAAATTTGAAGGATTCGATTATAATAGTAGTGCTTAACGACATACAATGGTTTTATGAGATAAATTTATGGTTTCTTTGCCAACAAAATTTCTACTCGCTAGCTGAATTAAGATTTATAACTTTATTTGGCTTTAAATAAGTTTATTAATGGTTTCAAGCAGATTCAAAAAGATCAATTCAAATTAGTTATTAAAAATCAAAACGAAAATTCGAAATCATTGCCATTCGAAAATGATTAATATGCAACAATATTTTGATAACAAATATATTACTTTCGTGACTTACAATATTTGGACGAATTTTTAAACCACAAATATCGATTTAACTTTCAAATTGTCAATTCCAAGCCATATGCAATTTACAAGTTTATATGTTGTGCAATTTGCATCAGTAATGCGAGCAATTTGATCTAATTGATACGTTTAATTAAGCTTTTGAGAATTGAAAATTTTAAGAAAATAAGAAAAGATGATTGAAACAGTACTTTCGTAGAAAGAAAAACAACGAAATATTTTTGAAAATCTAAACAGTTTATCACAGAATTGAGAAGTAAACATAATTTGGGTTAGAAAGTTATATACAAGCAGGGCTCGAAGGACCACCCTGTATAGCATAGGCAACCTAAACAATATTCGCTTCTATGTAAATAAATACTTTTCAACAGATTATATAATCAATCTTACCTTGAAGATTGTTGAGATGTCGCCGGTGAAAGTTTCAATTCCATTTTTGGTAGGAAATTTTGTGAATGTTGAGCCATAAGAAAAGAGATATGAATGATGAGTGATTTGTAAATGAGCGAATGATTGGAAATGGCTGGTTGATAGATGGTTTAGTTTATGTGAATGTTAGCATGCTGTAAGTGAAAACTAATCTCACTGGTATTATGGTAGCTTATGGAGAAGTGTTGCAATTGGAGAAATAGATTGAGGGAGAAAGAGAAAAAGATATTTCATGGGGTTTGTCTGCCAAAATTTCTCCTTTACTTTTTACCACCACCCACCGTATCACTTCTCTCTCTGCTAACATTCTCAATATCATCCACTCTTTTTATCATTATGAATTACGGTTTTTTTTAAATCTAACATTTCATTTTAAACTGATCCAATAACTCTCCTTAATTTCATCTATTTTTTTTCACAATTAAATATAACTTAATATAAAAAAAAAAACGCAACAGCTGAGTGTGAAAAGTGCTGTTTGATATTGCAGAGAGAGCATGCGGTAATTTGAAACCACACGATAAGGATACTGCTATCTGTTGCCAAATAATGCTAAAAGATTAAATGTCATTGATGGTCATCAGTATCGTTATATTCTCTGGTGCTATGTTAACTTACGTTAAGCTTCCATTCCTCCGAAAATATTATTGCTCTATCAAAATGACCTATCAAAAATGACCATCTCAAGACATGTATACTAATGAAAAAAAAGTGAGAGAAGAAATATTACATTTTTTTTTTCTAATTTGAAGATTATTTATAGATTTGACATTTCCCAAAATAGTATATCTCTATTTCATTTAAATTGAATTACTGATACTATAGAAGTAACATTTTTGCATGATATTAAGTTTTGAAATTGAAATCTAGTGAGCAAAGTTTGATTAAATTATGAAGTAAGCAGAATGAGCTAATTTTATTTTCATCTTCTATTAATATTGAATTTAATCTAAAAATAAATTGTATGCTTTGATTGATGATATTCCACACCTTTATTCCAATATACACCTGAATGGTGTAGAATGGATAGAGGGAAATAAATTTCATATTCATAACAGATCTCTTTTCTACCATTCCTGAAAATCAAACCGTCTTAATTGCATTTATTTTTTATTTCTGCTTTTGAATGATTTCTGTCTTACTTAAAAATCTTGTTTTGGACCGAATTCTTAGCAAAAAACTTTAATCCAATTTAAAAGCTCTACTTGAAATTGATAACATCATTTTTCATTTTTGTCGTACGATACAGAAGTTCATGTTTCACCAAAAAAGGTTTTGAATACTTCTACGCGAAGTGTTATGGTAGTTCGATAACGATAACAAATGATAGCAATAATAATTTATATCATTTGTGATGATCGTTGATATATGATTTCAATTTATTTCAAAAGTATGCCCATTTCACTGCTATATGATTTGCACCACAAACTGAGTATCGTACTCGATGCTGTTCTGATTTCATACTTGACAAATAATCACTCATAAATTAGATTTCACATAAAATTCAAATTTTGGGAGTTTCATTCTTGTACCAATACTACATTCGCACCTGTTTTATTCACATTAATTATTGGAAAAATGAAATAGCTGTTGCTAAATTGCAAACAAACTTCTTATTTGCATCTCTCCGTTCATTTACAGATAATGTCAAGGAATATCAGTGATAAAGTAAGCGAAGCAACTGATAATCATTATCACAGTAATTGTATGTTAAGGATACTGCGCGGTAGCAAGAAATTATTGCAATTGCAGAAATTTCGTTGTTTAGGGAATTGACTTTCATATAAGGAGGTAAACATTTCATTTTTATTGACGATAATTTAATCAAAATATACAACTGAATTTATTACTTATAGGTATGTGAAAGATGATACACTTTTCAGGTATTTTGGGTGATAACTATGATCTGATAGTTTTATTATGATAAGTTTTTAAAATTTTTCAGCTATTTTTTTCTCTTTTGCAGCCAAAATTTATCATTTAATAATAATGTCATAATAAAATCAACACAGAACGAATATATATTGAATGTGTTGAAGTACTGAACAAAGGAGGAAGGATAATTTGTTAGTTGAATTGGAATCAAGTAAAATTTATTTAATAGCTGATGGAATAATAAATAGAAACGTAAGGCGATCACACGAAGAAATGTTGCACTGATAGGTAAAAATTTTTTCTTCTTTGGGCATTTCAAGCTACATTTTATCGATCAAACTTCATTTTTAGTACAAAAACCTTAACAGATAGTACATTAAGTTTCTATGCAATGTAATCTTTAATTTTTTAACCTTTGGAATTTACCTGTCGAATTATCTTGCTGTTACTTTAATATAAATTTAAATGTAAAAATTTGTGCGATATTTGTGATATTACATGATTTCCATGTCAACCGTATACAAGAGAGAGTCAATCCCCCGAAATGACCCCAAATTCTATTTATTTTGTTTGATCAATCAAAGATAATTAGAATTATTCAATTATTATCACCAATTAATATAGTAGTATTTTGTTAAATTTAGCTTTTACGAAAATGCCTTCAATCGTTTCCATATCATAAAATGGCCCATATTGCCAACTTTTTCTCTTGTGATTATCCGTTGCAATGAGCAATAATTTTCAAAGCTTAATAGGATTTTAACACTTAATCTGTAATATAAAATTCCCATCTCTTAGTTCTTAGCTGTTGAAAATATTGTTTCCATAGGAACGTTAATGAGCAATAAAGGTGTGTACATGTTTGTGTGCGTGTGTGTATATGTGTGTACATATATAGGCATATATTATACATATACATATAATGGTAGTAAAACTTGGCTTACTCTCCCGTTCAGTAACAGAGAATCTGTGGTGTCAATCCGGAAAGATGAGAAGTTGGAATTTGGTAGATTGTTAAAGTAGCAGCAGAGTTCCGTTTTCCAACCTCCCGAAGTACATTTTTAGGTTTACTAAGCATTCTTATCTCAATTACATATGCAGTATTTTTTCTTAGAGAAGAAAAATTTGCAATTCATATCCTTTTTTTAAATTTTACTACGTTCACGCCAATGATAGACAAGCACAGCCTTTAAGACTGGATGAATAATTTTGCTCTGAAACAAATCTTAAATAATAGGTTTCCTAAAATGACGTCTTTCTTGGCCTTTTTTTTCTTTCATCACTTTGTTTCTGTTGTGACAGTTTTACTTTTTTTGCAACCATTTTAATAATATTTCAATAAACATTGTTAAATTAGAAAAAAATTTGACCCATTTTTTAAGTTATTGCAGATTGTAATTTTTGTACCAATCATTCTCATCAGTTATATGTAAAAGTTTTCATTCAGAAGAGGACACAAATAGTTTTGACAATAATTGATAAAACAAAGGTATATTTGTTTAATTTTCAACTATATTTCGAAAAATGTTAAAGATGGAATGAATTGAAATAAGATAAACGGCTGAATTATGTGAATTGGATAAGTAAATAAGAAATTGTGAGCGAATTTCAGAGGATATGTGGAAATAATTGAGGATGAATTGATTAAGAATTGGCTGAGGAATAAAATAATGGAAATATGCTGACATAGAAATAATGATGCAACAATAAATAAGCACGGAATGTACTTTTGTAAGAATATCATAAAAATGTTGATAAATTCGAATTATAAAACATTTGAAATTAACTTTAAACATAAACGGATGAAATTTAAGAGAGGAAAATATATTAGTATAACAAACAAAAGTCTAACATCCGTTTTAAATAGGTAATTAGTTCATTTTAGATTATTAATGTAATCATTAGAGAGATAGCGATGGCTGAAATTATATGCAATAATTTTGTTTTTGATTATTTTTACTTCTCAATTTATAAACTTTTCGGGACACTCTTTTTCTAAATGATTATCACATTCTGACGGATACGATGTCATCGCTAAAATTTTATCACTTTCTTCGTGAGAAAATTATTCATCAAAAGCGTCATGTTGGGAAAATTTTGCTGACTCATTCGTTTTTCTGTTGTCGAGCATGGAAAAAATGACCATCAGTTTTTTTTGTGTGATGTAAATATTCATATCAGACAATCACTGAATAATTTAATCGATCAGTTTGCAGGAGCTTTATTTGTGAAGTGCCAATTAGCCTAATAGAAATTTTTTTTTGTGACAGTGTTTGGAATTGATTTTTTTTTCAATTTTATGTGATAGTGTTTGGAATTGATATTTTTCAATTTGAGATTTCTTATTTTATTTCGAGGATGTATTCTTTATACATCGTTATACTACCTTAACTCTTAACCTTATGCTTGCTTTTTAATTAATTTATTTATCAATTTCTAAACAAATTATATGTTTTTCAAACAAATTACTAATTCCGCAAATTAATCCGAAATAATATCGCAGAGTATTTGCAAAATTTAATTTGTATTCATTACTTTTTATTGACTTATTTAATTTGCTATTTATTTGGCATTTTCATTAAATTCATTTTTCAATTTTTTAAAGAATATTTAAAATTTCTTCCTTTAAACAAACACTTTTGGTTTTTAGCAAGTCAGTTACCTGGCTATTTTTAAGCTATTTTTGATTTATTTCTTTTCTGATTCAATGATGTTCTGATTTCATTTTAAAAATCTTACTCTGAAAATTTTCTCCATATTTTGAACATGTTCTCTCTATTAATTAAACATATAATTTTCATTTTCAGCCGAGTTTGCAATTTTCCAGATTGTGCAAATTTTAGAACAATCAAACAAATATACGTGCAATGTTTAATAAACTTATTATATTTTAAATTAGTCAGGAGAAAGGAAAATGAGTGACCCAGAAAACGGGGATACAACGCTATTTTGGGTCAGTTGCTTTTCATGTTAACACATTGACAAAAAAAGAATTGCGTGCAAAAACAAGAAGCTTAAGACAATGGGAGAAATTTGTCTGCTCCCCGCATTGTGCCTTCCAATATATATCGATGAATAGTTCACTTTTTTTAAAATCATTCAATTGTTTGAAAGTCAGATAATGATTACTAACAATTCCTTTTTTTTGAATTTTAAATTCAAAAACTAAAATTCTTTTTAAATTCACTTTAGATGAAGATATAATTGGCCGAGTTTATTTTTCAATGAATCTAAGAATTATAGAGAAAGAATGATAGAGATTAAACAACGTTTGAAATTTTAATATTCAAAAAAGAAAAATATTTCTCCTTGATAACAATGTAAGATTCATCTTTAGTCTTCATCGCGTTCCACGCTTGATCATCGCTCGACTCCAGACATTGCTAATCTTCACACGACACCTGCGCCACCTAATGTACCAAATTTGGTGAATAGACATACTCAAAATTATAACAGTTCAAATCGATCGTTCAGTCGACCGTACTCCGCCAAAACAGTATTCTTCTACAAGGAAGGCGATATTTATTTTGCGGTAAGTTATTCGGAATTTTTACCATAAAAATGGTGGAATTTTTCTGCAGAAACTAACCTGAAGTTTAAAAAAATTCAAATTTTATTATCGCAAAATGGCTTTTTTAATTTCTTCAAAATTCAGTAAAATTTTGGATTTTAACAACGAAATTATTGACAGAAAATAAGCATTTTTAATTTTTCAAATTGTTCTGAAGGGACTTCGAGTGCCAGTATCAAAAGCGCGATATCGTACTATTGAATCATTGTTGGATGATTTAAATAGCAATATTTCGATGCCATTTGGCGTGCGTCATTTAACAACGCCACGTGGAAAAACAATCATTAAAAATATAGATCAACTACAGCATCGTGGACGGTTAGTTATGTTTTACTGCTTTTACTCAATATTTGTGTCGGATTGCATCAAGGTTCCGGGAAACAAAATTGATAAGATTAATTAGGGGAGAGTATAAAGAGCAGTAAATTTATTGGCCTTGTAATTCATGCAAAATATCAGTTCACATTCAAATATATAACTGTAAGTATTAAAATTAATAACAATAATATAACAAGAAGTAGTAATCCTTCAGATGAATGATGCGCTTATTTGGCTTACATATGCGAAATGGTAAAAGCGCTCAATCAAAAATCAAAAGTGTCATTTAAAAAAAAGTACCAAAAAGATGATAGTAAAAATTTCAACTGTGAATAAACCAAGATGACAGTTGAGTAAAGTTATATTTTGAGTACTTACAATATGGTCCCATCACTAACCAATTCTTTAATAGTTTATGGCATGTGTGAAAATTCATTGTTTGAAATAAGTATTAAGACAAGACAAATAGCAAATTAGTAAATATAGAACTTGCTACCAGACAAAAAACATGACATCTCAAGTCAGTATTACCTAACTTTAGTATTACTTATACAGTTTCATTTGTATATACCATTCAATTGAATTGGACATTAAATATGTAATATATTACATATATATTAACAAAATTAATTAAAAAATACGTCCATCTAATTATTCACGTCTTTCTAATCTATCATTAAAATTAATTTTTATCGATGAATTTTAGGCATATATTTTAGATATGTAGCATCCTCTTTCAAAACTCCACGACCGTTAAATCTATCGATGGTGGAAAAAATACAGCGGAATCGTCAGGTAAATCGGATACACGCACCTCATTACTATAGCCATAATAATTGGAACCATCGGAAGGTTAGAATTTCACTATTGCACTGAAATCAAATTTAACGAAGAATTTTGCTAATTAATTTTTTTTTCTTTCTTTTCTTTGAAAAACATTTTTACAGCAAAACAAAAATGAATGCTCAAAAGTACCGTTAAAATTATCACTATATCCTGCAACCTCCAAACAGGTTCATTTTTTTCACTATTTTTTTACCGATAATGATTTTTAATATTTAAAAATATAAACTTCAACTTCAGTTTGCTTCAACTTTTAAAACTTTCAATTTTAAAGAACTGTATAATTGGAAAAAAACTGAAGGATGAAATATTTATGTAATATAGTTAGCTTTGTATGATTTTCATTCATTTTATCCCTCTGGTAACAACTTTTTATCGATTTTTTGTTTATCTTATGAAAGCTTTTTTTATTTATCTTATCTTATGAAGAAGAATAAATAGCAGATTTGTTGTGTTGAATTCAATTCGAATTAATTAATTCGTCCATTCGTTCTCATAAGCGTTCAATATTTTTTAGATATTTTTTGTATTAAATGGAAAACCTTCAAGAATCTATCGGGCACTATTGAATCCTTTTCGCCAACAGACTATCGAATCACTACTAGAAGAAATTTCGGAAGGTTTACAGGTGAAAAAAGTCTCCATTATAAGGAAAATTGCGTATTTTATAATGTTGTTCAATATTAATTAAAATATACATTTATTTGAAAAGGCACAGAGCACACATTAATTCAAATCAAACTGTTCGTGTTCAATTCCATCCCGCATTTGCCAATTCGTTCATTTAGAATAACTAAATTTATTAGATCATAAGGATTTTAGATGGCAATTTTCAAACTGTATACTTATTCCGGTAAGAGAATAATAAGCATGGATGAAATTTTTTCATTAAATGAAGCTCGACTACTTGCTGTACCGAGAAATGAACGGCCAATGTTTCGGGAAAGCATATTTCCAGTAAGTATACCACCACTACCACCGATTTCAAGAACACCATCAAGTCTTCTAGGACAGCCTACTACCGGTTAGCTTTGTATCAAATTAACTTTGAGAGTTTTACTAAATAATATAACACTTCAAATTCAGCACTTCAATTCTCGATATTATTTAAAATACATTTCATGTTAAGATATCTTTTCTGATTCTGTGACTTTTAAAACAAAGTTTTTAATTTATTTCCCCTGCATTTTTAATTAATTTCTCCATGGTTAAAGTAACATTTCAGCAAAGCAAGCAATTCAATCGGTCTACCGGAAGAATTCAATTGAGCGACCTCAAGGAATGGTTAGTAACAGTAAGATGATGCCTTTAACTTCGATGTCACGTCTGAGTAAACGAAAGAGCGACAGGTCGAAGAATGCAAAATCGGCAAATAAAATGGAAAAAAGTTCGGCTTTTTAAAAATTTCCAAAATTTATCAAGTGAAAGATTGTACAGTATGAGAATTTGTAAATTTTAAAAATTAAATTTCTACCAAATTTTAGATTCGCTGGCAGCTTCACGTTTTCCAGCCTTACCATTCTTACAAAGGTCATCGGAGACATCTGAGAAAGCAACAATACTTCAAAATGCTGAAGGCCATTCTGATAGAAATAACGAGTTCACAGCAAATGATCGAACAGAAGAGTCATGCGAAAGTAAACAAACAGAACCGGAAAATGAACAGGAAGCGGAAGATATAAAAGAGAACGAAAAAAGTGAAGGGGAAAATGAAACAAATGGGACAAAAAATGAAAACGAAGAGACGAAAGAAGATGAATTGGTACAAAATAATGAAGAAAGTCAGATTTCGGAAGAGTTTTTTAATTCAATTTTCATTTTTAGCAATTTTAAGTTGAGTGGACTTTCATTTTTGAGGCACTTCAACTTTAAAGCAATTGTAGTGGAAGAACATGAGAGAGTGAAAGAACGTAAGGGAAGCACTGCGGATACTGAACATTTCGATCCGGCAGTAAAAGATGTTCCGGAAGTGATGCTTGAAACATCTAATGATCAACTGTTTGATAACAATGAAGCAATCAACACATCTATGCCTGAAGCTGATCTTCCGATAAGTGCAAAAGAAGATGGTTTGTTTGGAATTCAATTTTGGTTTGACGGCCCGAAAAATTCTCATCAGTGGTGATCAATACTGCTATTATTTTTACATTTTATTGGTATTCGGTATTACTGTTTCGCCTTTTGCCAAAAGTTATATTCCAGGTATGACTTATACTGTATCAATAATTACTGGAAATCGTTGGGCGGCTGATACAGATCTTGATTTGTTTATTATTTTATTCGGTGATTTAAATACAAGCGAGAAACACCTATTGCGACAAGACGTGAGCTAATTTCCTGTATTTGTAGTAGATCAGAACAGATCAGCGAACTGTTTATTGGAAATTAGAAAATACTATATAATCAGTAAACTTGGTTAATTTACTTATTAGTTAATCAAGTAAATAAATTACAAACAAAGTCGATCAATAATATTATACTGCAGTATTATAATAGCAAAATTGTATTGACAGTGATTAACGAGTATATCATTCATCAATAAGTTGGGCATATTGTTGAAAGAGTGGCCTTTAAATTAATTGCTAAAGCTAGTCGATGCTACCATTTCACCCTTAACCAATTCACATATTGAATTTACTTTTTATTAGGAGGGAGACAGTGACATTCATCTAACGATTCGCAGTTAAAACGCGATGTTTTCAGTATATAAATTGGTTACAGACACATGAACCAAAATTTCAACAGAATGGAATGGATTCTTTTCACATTGAAACAGCAAAACTTGGCTTACTTCAAAAAATTATTATTGGACATGATCATATTGGTTACGGTATGTTCTTTTCAGCTTTTCTGTATTAGGCACAATTTTTTTGATTTAAAAAAACTTTACGATATTTCAGAAATTTCGTTGATAAAAATTACAAAGTTCAGGGATTGGAATATATATTGAACGTGTTCTGGTCACTGAAAATATTGCTGATGGACGGCAATATCTTTTCCAATGTGCCAAATGGTTGGATAGTGGTCAAGTGGATGGAAAAATTGAACGGACATTAAAAACAACAGCTTTTTTTTATCTCACTACTATCTTATACGATTCCAAATTTACAAGTAGGTCCATAACCTAACTTTTTAATATGAAATCTAAATTTAAATTCTGGACTTATGGGTGAATAAATATTTGAATTTTTATCAATCAGTTTGCTTTTATTGTAGCAATATTAACCAATTTTTATAATATAATGAATTTTTTATAAATTTTTATAACATAATGAATTTTGAAAACTTAGCGACATGTAAACATATCTGACATATGATTGTGCTGAATGATAGGATAATGGATACTGTGATACTATGATAAGAAATTATCGTAATATCTATCATGGTAGTTCATAAAGTAGAGATTAACATTAATTTTTGCAGGTGGTCGCTGGGAGCTTATTCTGCATTCGGGAAAAGATGATGGTAGCGGTGCAACTACATCAAATCTGAATATCGTGGGTTACGGTAGCCAAGGAAGTTCAGTGACAACAAAAATTTATGACAATCGAATGGCAAAGGTGCCATCAACATCACTTGTGCAAGTAATTTTTGATATTTCTTTTTTAATTTTTGTTGCAATTTTGGTATCCTCGAAATGACAAGAAATTTTGAAGTAATTAATTATTTTTACTTTGCTGAAATTTGTTTTTCAACTTTGAAATCTGCCTTTTATTTCAAAGATAAAATTACTCGAACAAGACAATCTTTTAGAACTTCACAAATAACAAAAATTTTTTTCTGTGCAATTTATAGGTGGATTTCGGTGAAATTGGTGATCTACTAAAGGTGAGAATTGAAATCGATGGAAATGGTGAAATGCCGGATTATTACTTGGATTATGTTGAACTCAGAGATTTGGATACCGAAGAACGTATGGTATCATACGTGAGAAAATGGTTGAAAATAGGCTGCGATGAAAAAAATGCGCAGCCATTCCGAGAATTTCCAGTCTTTCGAGCAGCTTTTGAACCACTAAACAGTAATTTTCGATTTTTTGTATCAAATATCCAAATAATAAACATAATGGATCTCTTATGATATCATGTGAAGGTAGAAATTTACAGAGCATTTCCATGATAACTTTAAATGAAGTTATCATGGAAATCTCCGTAAATTCTTATTTATTATTTTCATGATATAGAAACGTTTATTTCAATTTTCAGTTTCATATCGTATCCAACATCAGATAATTATTTTTAAACTTTTTTTTTTATTTTGCAGTATTATCTTACGAAGGAAAAATCAAGCTAAGTTCGCGCAAACAGCGATTTCTAGAAAAACCTATTGCATATATGAGGATATTTGGTGAACTTGGTGAAACAGGTTGTTTTCCTGTTGATTTGCGGTGTGCTTCGGATTTAAAACAGGTGAGTTTATTTTATTCTTCAATACACAATATCTTTTGCTAGTAAACATAGTAACGATTTTGAATAATTTTTAATTTTGTGCAGGCGACCAAAAATACTTTTCACTAAGAAATTTACATTATTTTACTTTTTCTTAGGTAATTATTATTATTCACTATTTTCAAGATATTTTTTCTGCTTATTAAAAATTATAATGCATTATTTAGGAAGTTTCGTTCAAAACTGAAGCGGTTTCCGTTGGACGTATACAAAGTGCACGATTGTACGTCAAGATGAATGATATTGGTAAATTTTTTGTTCTCAATTTGTAATTAAAAATTTTTGATGAATATTTCTCAATGACTCAAATGTGTTGTAATAGACTTTGGTATATAAAACAAATTTAAGGAAAAATTTTCTTCCCTCAGATTTGTTTTAAATTTTCAAAAAAAAGTTTCAATGAAAATCTTTTCGTTTCAAAATTTTTTCAATAAACATTTTGTAGGTAATGAAATATACAAAGGTTTGCAAATGTTGCAAGATATCTACGACCGACGACATGTTACAAATATTGCAATGGCAAGTGATTGGATCGCTGAGAAAATAACCGCACGTGAATCACATCATGCGCCATATCGTTACGTAATGGGAATGAATCGCGTGAAAACTTTAGAAGAAAAAAATCAAAAAGTGAAGGAGGAAATGTATGGCGATATTGGAGATATTTTCGTGGAACTTCTACTTTCTGGTGTCTTTTTTTGATATTGTAAAAATTTTCGCAATTATTCACTTTTGATGGTAGCATTTTCAACAAACTATTCTAAAACTTAAGAATTAAAATTAATCAAATTTAACAATCAGAAATGGAAGGACTTTCGACTAAAATCAGTAAGAAAAAAGCTTCATCAAGAAAGCAACCGCAATGGATTCTGTGGATGACAATTGGTGAAGGCAGTACGCTGCTCCCAAGCGTAATGCTTTGTACAGAAGATAAATGTGTAGAGATGACGGTCACTGCTACCACTCCCATCAATATGATTATTACTTTTCAAGTATATGGATTTTTACTTTTTTTCTGTCATTAAACAAGTTTTAAAGTAAAAAACAACGTTTTTTGATAATAAGTGAATTTAGATTAGGATTTAATTGCTTACAAAAATGGAAATTGATGAGATTCAATTATGATTAAGTTTCAACGATGAAAAACGATTGCTGCAAATTATCTTGAGCACAATAATGACACTTCTTTACTTTTTTCTGCTAAACTATTTTCAATGATTTCATCATTTTTTAAAGCTATCTTGTAGTTTTTTATATAGCAAAAAACAGCAGCGATATCAAGGATAATCAAAGTGAGGATTGGTATTGATAATTCACAACGTCTCAATTATAATCCACCAGACGATACAAAAATTGATGATAAAAATATCATCGAAATACAGAAAGTTTGTGATTATTAAATTACTATTTTATTATATCACATCTGTTTCATTTGAAATGCTTTGAATTTTCAACTAACATTTTTTTTCTGTTCATTTCAGATGAAGCTTTATGATTCTGAAAATGGTGATGAACTTCGATTTCCTGCTATAAATATGATCTTTACATTGGATTCAGTTTATGAATTCCCGGCTGTCTGGCCAGATATACCACCTATTTCAAGTAAGTTGCAAATAAAATTTTTGCTAATTAATGTATATTATTTGAATCGTGTGTAAAGTTTCTGTTTTTTCTTCGATTAAATTTTCTGCCTCTTTTAAATTTCTCAAAGTTTATTAAATTTCAAATTTAATTTTGCATTATGTTTTGTTATATTAATTTGTGAAGACTTCAAATTCTATTTAACAAAAAATATATTTAATTTTTCACTTTAAACCGTTAAATTGTTTAAAATTTCTTTTTCTTGCAGATGTTGTTTACATAATCACTGTAAATTCTGGTGAATCAAGCGCAGATTTTGATGTTTATCTGGCAATAAGCGGAACAAAGGGCGATACAGGTTTGCGAAAGCTAATCAACGATGATGTTGAACCATTTCAAGAAAAGAAAGTTTGTTAAATTTATTTTTGGATTTGTTTACTTATTTTCTTTTTCCTTTTTCTATTTCATTTTCCAGTCGCCCCTCTTCCCTTCCCACTTCGCCTTTCCGCTGTTTTTAACTAATTAATGCATTAGAAGCCCATTTATTATAACATTACTAACTTATTAAGTAATTTGCAGATGAGCACATTTGAAGTAGAAGCTGTCTGTATCGGTGAACCTCTGGCTGTTTCAATCAAAATAAAGAACAAAAACGTGCGCCTCATGTTTCTTTCACTTTTTGTAGTTGTAAAATTTTGTCAAGCCAGATTTGGTTGCTATATTTTGTGTGAATGCACGTAGTCCAACGTAGATTATATGTTCCTATTTTTGAAAAAACTACTAAACAAAACTTAATGAATTGATTAATGTTAGTGTTGTGAAACCTCATATTAGTTTTAGCTAAGATTTATAAAATCAAAATTAAAAAACGCAACTGAAATTGTAGCCCCATTCCACTTTTTTATTGAATAACTGAGAGCAGCACTATTAATTAAACAAGTAATAGTTAAACAATGCAAAATTTAATTTGCATACTTTCGAGAATCTTTTTCAGAATTTTATCAACATTTTGCAAAATCATAATTTCAGCACAACTTCAAATGGAAATGCGAACAGGTGCATGTTCTTGACAGCGAGACAAATCTCTTCTATATTTTCAAATTTAGCGAGTAAGTTTTCTCACCTCCATTAGTTGAGAACACAAAATTGCTTCATTTATGCAAACAACATAATGCGCAATTTTGAAATTCTTTTTATATGAGAAAGAAAGAGAATGCACAGTTGAAAAAAAAAACTGTAAAAGTCAAAAGTCCAATATGTTTTTCTCTTTACATTCAAATAGTTCATTTATTATTTCAGAGTATTTACGGAGGAATTAAAAAGTCAACAAATAAGTGCTTCTCGATTGACAGACGCCTTATGATACGTATGCGATGCACACGCATATTTCTCTGCTCATAATTGTTGCATTAACTCAAGACTTATTATGAACAATTTTAAAATAATCAATGTGCCTCAATTTTGCTTTCTCCTCATTGGTTCAAAAGTTTTCGACAATTTGCTATTTTCATATCTTTTTTTGCTAAACAGATATTGTTTCATCTCTTGAAAAAATAGACGAATAGATAGAGTGATGTTTTAAATATTAATTAATTAATAGCATTTAATGCATTGATAATTCTAAAAATAATATCTGAGTTATCATTACCAGTTAAATGTGCAATTTTTTCAAATAATACTTTCCAAGTATTCATTTTTGGAATGATGGAAATAAAACTTTGAATTAACAGTCCCAAGGTACGAGAAAAACTTGCACAGCAACTGATACTCCAATTTAAAAAGGTAATTTGAGCCTTTCAAATTAAAGATGAGATGAAGAATATTTAAATTTATACTGATAGTTGCTGTCAAGTTTTTATTTTATGTATTAGTTGATTTTTGATCAAAATTTTATTTCATATAGGAAAAAAAACCACTTGACATTATTATTTTTTTAAAACAAATAATACGGCAATGGAAGAATCAATTGACATTAAAAAAAGCATTGCACAAGAAGTGTTATGAAAATTGATAGAATGATGCTTCTTTATTCTCCCGAAAGAAAATTTCAAAGCAATTTGTTATTTCTATTTCTGAACAAGAATCTTCGCTGCTATTACTTTGCTACTTCAATCAATATTTAAATGTAACCGTGAAATGTAACCGTTAACACATCGTTTCAAATGCAAATTGCTTCGAGCAAGATGAATCTTCTACTGATTCTAAAGGATATACCGGAGAAAAAACCATTCCTTTATAAAGTTCAATGCGGAAAATGATTTGCTGTAAAAAAATTCGACCATTATTTTGTCTTTTTTGAAAAGGAATGTAAAATGCTTTTGGTAGATAGTTTTTGTTAACTTCATGCAAGAATAATTCGTGCAAATTCTTTGAAAATTTTAGTTGAAAATTTAGCAATAACGAATTGAAAATCAGAAGTGAGGACAAGGACAAGATAGAATGGATTATCAGATGTATCAAGGTCATTTCAGTTATTCTGCTACTTATTTTGATCATTACCTTTTTTCTGTTTCAAATTTAAAAATTCTATAGTCACTAATACAAGTCGTTTTTAAGAGTTTGGCAATGATTTAAACCTGGAATAAATAATGATCACTGAGGAAGTAAATGATGAAGAGCTGAAAATATTTTTCTTCGAAGAATTTGTGAATATTTTTTTATAGAAATTTCGAGTAATAAACGCAAGATCAGATTTTAAACAAATCAAAAACTTGATAGATATAATAGGTAAGAGAGGAGGGCTAACAGTTTGGTTTTATGATTTCCGAAAAGGCTTCGAAATTCTTTTTTTAAACTATTCTTCGAAAGTTTTCACTAAGCACTTCCATTCAAACATCATAGGCATTAGAAACAAAATTTTAAACAAAAGTAAAAATATTGAAATTTAAATATAATGATGAGTGCACTAGCCAAAATAACTGGCTAATCAATTATATTATAAATATTTGCAACAAATAAGAACATAATATAATACTGTAGTAGTATAATTATGTAATATAATAGTATTACAAATATATAACGCAATAGTTATTGCTGCCATTATTATAAAATAATTAATATTGCAACTATCACAAAAATTAATAATTAAGATGGGGTTTAAGAATACGATAAATTTTTTTTCTATAATTTACAATTTTCGCTTTTTATCACATTCTATATAAATTAATATGCTTGTGAATAACGACCACCATCCACTTTTTTAGTTCTAACTTATACATCCATTCGCTGATAGTGTGCTTGAAAAACTTAACGTGGAAGAGTCATTCGTCATAAACGCCTCCTTCCATCTGATAAATGTATATGAGAGTGGGAATCCGTTCTTCCTTCAAAGGATATAAAAGACATCTTTTGAATAAGATTGACAAAAAATGAACGATTGTCCAAAATGGCCAAGAGATAACAAACAGGTAGATGAAGTGGATGAAAGCGGATAAAAATACGGATAGAAAAGCGTTCAAGAATTCTAAGCTTTTTTCAATTTTGAAAGAACCATGAAAGAGAATTATTCCACTTGAAGAGATAAGATAAAAGGAACGGATGAAAAAAAATAAAAACAAGAAGCCTTTTGAGAATTTTAAATGCGTACTGGCAATATAGCACTCATCTATTTCTTTTGGCTCAAACCTTCCGTCTTCGTGGGGATTTATTAACTAACTGAAGCTATAATTGAAATCATACTGATATACTTTAAAGTAAAGGACTTTTTATTGATATCTGAATGCAGCATAATATTATTATTTTTAAAACGTCACTTCACTCAACAATAACTCCTTGTACCAAATGATTCATTTCATTTTGTGCTTATCATAAATTTTAATAATACTTCACTTCTATTTTATTGAATTATTTGCAAGATGCAGCATATTAGTAGTATATGATTAAAATTTTATGGAAAAATTGGGTGCATACGAAAGGAATAAAATTAATATTTTCATTTTCAGACATTAATTGCAACAATCTTTAACACTGCTTACATGAATGTTTCGAATTTTTCTAATAATTTAAATTTTTGAAATTTTAGATCAGAAAATAACTTTATCCAATGCTAAACTTTTTATTAATACAATGTTCATTTCCCACCATGTGGTTCCATTTGATTGTATCCTTTTGCTGTCTTATTACATCTATAACAAAAAGATCTATTCGTTGTTGAAGAATTGTGCTGTATAATGACTGTATGATTCATTTTATTAACAAACATGTAATTTTTTTGGTAATAATTATGTATTTACAAACTGATTAACAAACTTCACTTGATGAAATAACAGACAGATGGAAATTTTAATTAATTTAATGCAATTAAGGAGTTAAATGCTGATTGATTAGTAGCAGATCGATCATTTGAGCTGTATGATAAATGAAATGTTTGCAAATGATTATCCAAGTAAGGCTGAACAATGATTTTCATATTCTTGAAAAGAATTGTGAGAAGTGAGATATACTGAGAAGAGAAGTGAAATAAAATGCTCCGGGCGGTGAATGTGACACGTCGTGCAATGCAAATTAACTTTTTCTTTACTTTGCCATCCATATATTGCACATCTCTTTTTATCGAGATTTGTGTGTATATGTGTGTACATGTGCGTATGTCTATAGGAGCATTTTGTTAAACTATGCCCAGTTGAGTTGGTAAACTGGGCTCAATGGACTACTCCATCGAATGAGGGTCTTAGTTAGAATAATGGACTCAGACAGCGTCCCTAACTACCCGTTACGCAATCTATAGGCATGTCACCTCATAAATTCAAAATTCAGCTTTACTAAGCCTTACTATATGTCTTTTCTCCTAGCTTGCTTTAAACCTAATAAATCCCATTCTTTGTATGCCTTACATATTTTTTAAATTCTTATGTTCACTCAGGTCTTTCATTATTTTCTTCACCTCATGTCTTAAACAGATGTGAAGTTGCATTATTGAATTTAATTCCTTTTTTAACTGTAAATATTTATAACCAGTTCCATGACTTTTTTTATTTCTCTCTCTGTTATACCCGATAATTCAATTCACAGAACTTTCTTGATGTAAAAATGAATGTTCGAGAGTTTTGTCAATTTTAAAATTTTCATCAGTGGCTTTCTCAAGATTGTTTCTGATTATGATCTATAAATTACTGTATCAATTTCGCGACCACTGATCATAGAATTATGCTGCTGCAAAAGGATAATCTCGCTTTATCTTTTTCTTATTTTTCAAGGAATATCTCTTTCTTGAAAATTTATGATTTCTGAAATAACTGACAATTTTTTGGCTAACTTCAAGGACAATATTATTTGGGTGTAGAATTTAAGGATGACAATTTATATAGGAATAGAAGGTTATTGAACAATCAAAGCAAAGCCAGTAGTTGAAACTATTAAATTTACTTTATTTTTCAAAAAGACTAACATTTTACATGCTGACTTTAAATTTCAGGAGTCTTCTTAATAGAGTTATCTATAATTTCATTATTTCAATTAATAAAGGCTGCTTCAGTGACTATTCTTCCCTTGCCAATGTTTCTAGCAAATAGATATTCATTTTTCATAGATATTCATTTTTCCTTTTGGACTGCAAGATTCCCACACCTTAATCACTCATAAAAAATTTGTCAATTAATGAGAGAAGGTAATCTAACAACTGAAATGAGGTGTCTGGTTTTGCATCACTCAAATATATAAATTTTATATTATGATAGTCGAAATTTCATGTAGTTCGTCAATTTTATTATCTTTTGCAGACTGAAAAAAGAAAGTTAACAAGCCGGTAAAAAAAGGGACTGAATAATTCATAGATGAATTTATGCCTCAGATGTTCCCATTTTACTAAACGAAAAAAACTCTTTAGATAAAATGCTTAATATTTTTTTAAAGATGTCCCTATAAAATTGAAGATCCCAGACCAGAGCAAGTACATCAAGTTCTCCCGCAACGATTTACCTGAAAGAAAATTATTCTATTAATGAAAGTACAATTAATAGCAACTGTTAAGATCAAAAATTAATCAGCGTAATTATAGTTTAATCAACGTAATCACCAATGTTTTACTCATTGAACTCATTACCTTAACAGAAAAATCTCGAAATTTTTCCACAACAAAAAAAATTGAGATTAATAACAGTAGCTTTTGCTAAATGTTATCAAATACTTCAATATAAAATAGAAGCATTTTGTTAATAGTAAAGATTAATGAAAAAATCCTTTTAGCGTGTGCGTTACATACTTTCCTATTCTTGACATTCTACTCAATAAATACTTAACTTCACTTTTGCTTTATCTCATAAAATTAAAAGTGTACACAACATACACATTTCATTTAGCTTGACAACTATTTTATCCATTATTCCCTTTTTATATATGTCAAATGTTATATACCGGTTTTAATTTTGAAAACTTAAAAAAACATATAAAATTTTATCAACTTCGTTTAATTATAGCTTCATGATTAAACAATGTAGGATTTAGCATTTATTGATTAATGATAGTTGTCAAAAAACTAGAATCAATCTTATTATCTAGGAGATTCTCAAAAAGTTAATCTATTTATCGAAGAGGCCATAAACTGAGTTTTTTTAAGGTATCATTATGCCTCATCCATATTTGTGTAGACTTTTTGTTATTTCTAATTTGTTTTTATTCATTCCAGATTTGAATAAAAACAAACTGAAATCTTATCAGATAAATTTCTCACAATCCAAAAACATGAGAAAACAAATTCGCAACGATACATGACATTTCCCTGTTTAAAGCTGTGGATTTCGTTAATTCAAGATTAATATCATCATAAAATCCACATATATAAGGATGTTATGATGATATAAATCTTGATTTTGTATACTAGCTATTTTTTCTTAGAGATATAGTGTTTCAACATGACTTAAACATCTCTGTTAATTCCGACACTGCAAAAGAGTATTTGAACTTCTGCCAATATGAGCAGGTTCTTATTATTCATCGTATTAGCCGAGTGAAACCAATTTCAGCCTTAATTTTGCCTTAGAACTAATTGATTCATCAATGGTTATAGTAGATTTATCCTGTAGAAAGAACTGTTAACACTGAAAAGGTGAAACTGATTGAAATTGCAGGTTCAAATTCGTCTCCTTATTTTTTACTGAGTTTTTTCTGCTTCCCTCTCCTATGCAAATATTTTAATGATTTCATTTGTAGCATGTGAATATTTGTCCATTACGCGATAGCTTATAGGATCAAGCATAGCGTTGAAAAGTATTTTCAGGATTGCATGATCGAATCTATTTCTTAATACTATATTATTGAATTTATTATTGATTTCACAGTCACATGGAGAAACTGATAAATCCACTAAGAAATAATCACTTTCGATGGAATAACTTTTTCATACTTGGCTGCAAACCTTTCTACTTTGAATTCCAATTATTGGAAAAGCTTTGCAGAGGTACTTTACCAAAAGGGATATCGGAAATCTGCTGCACTTGAGGTTCAACTCAAAGATTCCGCTCTGCAATTGTAAATGTTAGGAACGGCTCGTGGTGTCTCACTGCGTCTAGGAAAAATAAACCTAGCAGCCTTAGACTCTGGTTTACAGAGTCGAGACGGTTACTTGAAAGCTAGAAGAAGACGAGAAAAAAGTCGACGCAAAATTACAACCAAGAAGTACATCCATATCGAGGTAAAGCTACTCAAATATTTTTTTTAATGTGCGCTCAATTTTTATCCAATTCCATAACATGTTATCGATTAAATTGCATTACAATTAGGTTCATTACAACCATAATTTGCTAACAAAAATCTTTAAAATAATCATCCACTGGCCAGATTTCTCTTCATAATGCATTGCCCTTCCCTGTAATCCTTTGATCAATACTGGATACTGTACTTCTTATGACTACTGAGTTAAGAAAAAGTGAAATTCAATGCATCTTGTCTGCCCCCCATACGGGGTCAAATTACACTTCGAGTACGTCCTCAGTGCATTCCTAAAGCACACCCTTGACCTTATCAAGCTACGACAGCACACAAACATGCCCCACCAATACTTCCAATCATCCTCATTGTGGCCCTGCAATGTTTCGCCACATTTGGATCACTAAGACTAAAGCACTATGAAAAGTGAGCCCAACTTATCCATCTCTTGCATTTTCTTTTTGCAAAATGAGTTTGCGAAATATCCCGTGAAAATTGACCCTTCCAGTATGATAGATTGAATGGTACTGATCATCACGTAATTATTCTATTTCACACATGATTCTGCCTCATATTTGACTATTCACGGATTGTATTTATCACTAATTCATTGCCGCGTATTCTCTTTGCGTCAAAATTCCATACTACTTCCTGGTTGAATGACGGCACTTTTCCGAATTCTTTATCATCACTTACTGGTGAATTACTCTAATTTCAAACTATAACGTTCGTGGATAGCAAAGAATTGCAAAGGTTCAATTCAAGGCCTTGAAAAAAATGCGCAAAAATTAAAATCATAACATTTGGAACTTTTTTCTATATTTCGAACCCTTCACACAGTAATCCATCATTTTTCCTTAGTAAACAGAAATTGAAAGGTGAGCAGATGCATTTCTCTTATGAGGAAGTCATTCATTTAGTTCCCATCAATGTAAACATTTCTTCCCTCTATTGAAATTAGGACTATTTTTAGAGTAACCTTTCACTACCATTCAGACAACATCCGTTAAAGTCCATAATCAAATGTTTTATATGAATCATTTCTATTTTTTGACTATATTAAAAAAGTGTAACATCTATTTCCATTATCTTCTATTCATTAAAAGAGGCAGACTATTTTAGTTAAAATGAAATAATGGAAAGAAATGTTTACATTTGAAGTATTTTAGGCTTTTGCTTCCTCGATCCTAGCTTATTCATCTGTTACATATTTATTTTCCTAGCTTAAATGTTGCTACCATCCATTCTCACATTTTTATCAATTTTTTCACTAAGCGGTACCGAGCAAATGCTTCCATGTTTCATCGTCTATTTACTCAACAGTTCGGTCTATACAGAGTAAATTCTATTAAGATCTCTTCTTTCGATTCCTTCTTCCTTTTCATATGTTGACCGAAAATCGAATTTCATCTTCATCTAATGTCTTTCTTCTTTTCTCGTTGGTCTGTCTGGTCTCAGATGGCTAATGTCACCCTAAATTCACCTATTTGTTGTACCAATTAAGTGCTTTCGAAGTGTGCCATACTTATTTTGGATGCGGATCTCAAACTTGCCTACCAGTGATGTAAAAGTTCTCCTTTTTTCAAATTCTGGAAAGAAATCGAAAATTTTCAAGTGTTATTGAACAATAATTTATAAAGTGTGAAAATTAACAATAAAAATAAAAGTATTTATTATTTTTCAAACAATATCAGTTTACATGCACTCAAATTTTCTCATCGTTTTCCGTTAAGTGTTTACTTGCTGAAAGGCACGAGTACTTCACACTTCCAAGCATAACATTTAGAACTTGTTCAAACTTGTTGAACTAAATGAATTTTAAAGAAATCTTACACTATGTATGTCTTGTAAAATATTTTATTTCAACATAAATTTATGTAATTTGTATTTGCTTACTTCTCGTGTGCTCAATATTGATAAAGAAAGGTAAACTGATGAAAGAATAGTCATTCCTCAATAATGTAATGCATAATTTCTGAATTCTTTACTTAGGCGAAATTGATAGACTGGTTAGTAGCTACAAATGCAATTCAATATAGTTTTAAACTAATCAACTAATCACTGCGATCAATGATCAATGGGATTGTTTTTCACTTCACGTTCTCCCTCTCTCTCTCTCTCTCTCTGTCTCTCTCTATTAGCATGATTTCGTTCTCTTTCTTTGCTATTCCTTCTTATATTTTCAATTTGCATCAATTCAACAACCTATCACCACTTTGGCACATTCTTTTTTATGAAAAAAATCATCTAGGTGCTGCTATCTGATCTCAGAATGCAATCAAAATGTGTTTAGAAGGATTGATGAATAGTAATGTCCAATTGGTGGACACATGACATATCGGTGATGGAGTGTGTGATTTTTTGTTGATGAAAAATGATTGCTCGTTAGCTATTTTTATTTCAAATATACGTTATTGCAAGCAATGCAATGAAATAATGCAACAAATAGTGATAAAATCTTTTTTTGCTGCAAGGAGAACAAGAAGCGTAAGCTTTTAATTTTTCTGAATTTTCTTTGTTATTCCAGCATTTGCATTTTATTTCAATAATGGAAAATGAAAATATCCTCTATGGCTCATGGAACAGTTACCACTGGCTATTTCAAAGTGTAAAAATTTTTCACTTTCTTTCAATCCTTGTGCTTTTCTTTTATTTAATACCATTTAATACAAAAGAAAGAGTGACATCTGCAAATGAAATAAGCAATTTTAATGTATCAAACTGCAAAACATAAAATGTAAAGAAATTCTACTTTTTTTCGAATGATTAAGCTTATTGTGATCCACAACTTAAAATTATAAATAATAAAGAATATTATTTATAATTTTAAAGATCAAAGATTATCAGTACATATTTTAACCAAAAATTTTTCCTAAAAACTTAAAATACATCTGAAAAAGACTTACATTGCTTAAAACATATTAATTTACATATTTTTCTATCAATTAATTCATGTGGAACAGAATTATAACGTTAAGAAGCGTTTCGAGTGAGGCGAATTTGTTTTTTGATTCATTTCTTCACTTCTTTATTTCCTTTAAACAATTCTTGTTAACATCAATTTATGCACTCAGGCTTTGCTATTTCTTTAATCGTTCAGCCTCTCTTTTTTTCCTTCCAAAGCCTAAAGTCTATGCTGTCCGAAAAGCAATGCCTTTATTTCTGCCCCTTGTTATTCCATTCCATTTTGCAGTTATTACGATTTCCACTTTTCATATTTCATCAAAGTAATTAAATTGTTTGAAATCGCATCAGTTTAAATTATTTTGCTGGTAAATATTTCTGGGTATATCGCTATTCTAGTCATTCATATTCATTTTATCTACTGCTATTTTGATTTCTCTATCATCCTTCTCTCCACTTCTCTTTCATCTTTTAAGCAATCGATATTTTGAATGATTTTATTCCTTTTCATTCTCTACGTTTCAGTAAAGTCGAATTTTCTGATAAACCTCAAATATTTTTTTCATATAACGTAGACAGTAAATGGTGGTCGATTGAGATAGTACCGATTGCTGGTGTCGCTTGCGTGGTAATCCAATCTATTCTGCTATTCTCGTCAAAAATTACAACACGCAAAAGTGTTTTATTAAAAACAATTTTTTGCCAGAAAATTCTGAGATTTTCTGAACACTTTAAAAATAGAGCTACAGCCGCAAGTGGAGGGCTGATGGTCCATCATCCAACCGTCACTGTTATACGACGAAATTTTTATCACAGAAACTACAGATATCACCAAATTAATGAGTCGAAACTTTTGGTACACTTTTTATTGCTCGGCGAAAACCGTTAAGAAGATTGTGATAAAGGTGGTGCCATGTATGAAAATATGATTTAAATGAGGTCTTCTTGTCCTGTAATATTATCAGGAAGAGTGTGATACGCAACTGGTAATGAGTACAGTCCGGTAGGTTGCTGAATTTACTTGATGATTAAAAGTAACGTTTAGTTTATTTTATTTTAAAAAGCCAAGAAATAATGTTTAATAAATGAGAAGAAGAAAACCGACAGACATGCGCATAACTTTTCTTGAGAGACGAGTTGCATCACTTCCTTGATTATATTCAGAGTAAAACCACTTCTCTTTGAAAATCACGCTTCTAAAATTTTTTAAATTGAACAAGTTATTGGTTATTAGTCATCAACAAATTATAGAAACAAGGCAGCTGATGTAATTAAAGTGAGAATTTGAAAAGCCTAAAAGAGAAGAAATCAAGGATTTAATTCTATTGCTCATGTTTTTTTAGGATTAGGTTTATCGAAACAGAATACGAAATTTCCGGTCCCTGGTTTTTTTGGCATGATTAGGGATTTATCGTTACTCAAGCCTGAAAAATGATCGTGTATGCGTACTTGAAATGAATGGGAAAAGGAATTGGAATAACGTATGTTGTCTCTAGTTTTCTGTAATAATACTGTGAATAAGTAATTTTAGAGATAATTTGGCTCGACCCTAATAGCATTTGAAATAAGTGGCCATTTCCTATTCTATCCCTGCCCTTTCCGTCTCTATGACTTTTTTAATTCCTCTTCCCTCTGATAAGGTTGAAAATTCTCATCCAACGACATAGTAATCCTTTTAATCAGCTTTTAGATATAAAATGTTTTTATTTACCAGCAGCAGTCATTCTCATTTTTTTGTTTTTTATTTTATTGTTCTTAAGTGATAATTTTCAAAGATCCACCAAAGTACATTTTTTGGTTTTAATTCAGTTCGATAGTTTATTTTGATCCTTGAAATTTAAGTTCTGGCTAATTTTTTGAGCGATTAAGTTCTTATGTTTTTTGAAATGTAATTAAATTTGTCTTCTTTTCTATTCTTTTTTTTTTCAAAATTTTTAAACAATAAACAATAAACAAACAATTTATCTAATCAATCGATCTTTTACGGATCGTAATATGAGATGCAGAAAGTCAATCACATAGATTTGGATAGAAAAGTACAAATTAAACAGATATATTATCTAAATTATCAGTTATCAACAGACTAAAGATTCAACATTGACCTTATATGAGTCTTATACTTAAAAGCTTAATAAAAGTGGTTAGGCTTGAAAATAGCTTAATTTGTCCAAATTTAAAAAGTACTGGTAAGAATGAAGAGATGCACATATGCAAATCGGCTTATTCTACACATTATTCGAAACTGTCTCCCTTTTCCTTTGACCTTTTCTCCCTTAATCGATTTCAATATCTTTTTTAATTACATCTAAGAGCACATCATCAAAATTAGTCTTATTCCATTCTCTGCTTTGCTCATTAACTATTCATCTATTTGTTTCTGCAAAATTAATGAATTACTGATAGTAGCTTCATTTATGGTTAATCTTCCAAAGCCTAAAATGTGCTTTCCATTTTAATAGAAATTGAACTTTACAGTTCAATTTCACATCTGATCATGATATAGCGGCAGCATCAAATAAATTATTTAAATCATGTTATCAAATTGACCTTTTCCTATTTTGGAAATTCTTTTTCACGAATAGTTATGGCCGATATATAGGATCATTATCTTTTCGGGAATCTTGAGAAATGTATATACAATGACAAATAGTTGATTCATTCATAACAAACGACAAATAATAATTGTAGAATTGATTAGTTAACCACTAAGGAATTGAATCCGTCTCCATGATATTAATATTGCCATAAAAGTTGTGTTGGTCGCTAAAATTGATAATCTGAATATCATTGTCTATAAGGTCAGCTATTAATAATTATTTAAAACTATTCATTGATTGTTTCTTAGAGTTTTATCAAATTTGAGAGGGAATCAAATAAAACTCAAAATAATTCAATTCCATTTTATTTGGGTTGAAAACTGAATGTGTTTGGAAAAAATTCTAAAATGCCAATAAATCTTGCTACAAGATTTTATCTACAATTAATTTTTATTAAAAAAATTCGTTTGACAAATTGTTTAAGATTATTTGAAAATAACAAAATTACAATTTCCTGAAACAGTTTCCTTCAGACATTATGGGTAGCATGCAGAGCGATTGTTTTCGGTGGTATTATTATTACTTTTGGCATTTTGATGACCATTCTTGGTTATTTTGATGTTTATTTATCTCAGGTTTGTGTTTCTTTTTTACTTTTTTTCGGCATATTTTCATGTTTATATAAATTTACAAATTTTTTGCAATTTTATGCAGTATTTTAATGATGTTTTGATTTTGATTACCTAAGAATATTTAAAACGATCAATTCCATTACTCCAGGAAATTGTATACAGTAGAGATGATGGCACTGATAAAGTCTTCACCAATTGGACCAAGCGGTATTTGTTAAAAAGTTTGCAATATCTCGGACCAGTTTTAATGGGTATTGGTTCATTTGTTCTTATTGTCGCCTGTGTTATTACTCTCGAAAGCAGGGATAAAAACACGCAGGTTGTTCGTCTATTTCGAGTATCCTCTTCTATAAATTTAGAAACTAAGTGGAAAAGTCTGTAACAGAAGTTCAAAGACAGGGCATATGTGATTTTTGCTGAATAAGAAAGGAATTTAATTCATTCGATGTTTATTGTAGATACTTCATAATGTAGAAGAAGTTGGTCGGTGTAAAAAAAGATCTTTGTTGCAAAAAGATATGGCACAAAAACGTTTACCAATGACCAACGAAGAGATACGTAAATGGACACCTCTGTATAAAGCTGTCCCGTTGTCGAGATATGATTCCAGTCTAAGTAAGTTTTTTTTTTTTTAAATTCTCCCCTATGAATGCTAAAACTAGGCAGTTACAATACAACGTTTTATCTAATAGCACATTCAATTACAATTTTATGAATATACAGTATGCTTTTTGAATATTTAATGATAAAAGGTGTTTTGTTTACTTTTATTCGCTCATTCATTTGCTAGTTTATTTATTTTTTTTCTCGTTTTAATTGTTTATTTATGCATTTGTTGAATTATTTACTTGCATTATCCTTTTGGCAATGTTGTCTTTTTTGTAGCAATGAACAAACAACGGAAATATCGTTCCACCCCTTGTATACCTCAAATGCTTCTCGATGCTATTGATAATAGGTCAAAATTTTTTCGAACATTCATTAGATAGATTTGTGATAGGATACATTGAACTCTGTTCAGTCAACAATGAACTTATTTGAAATTCTTTATCAGAATTTCTATACATGATCAGCTGAAATCCTATCAAATCTTGATTTAAAATTCAATTTTCAATGCAATTCTACAAGTTTTGTAACAGTTGTAGAAAACTGCTGAAAATCTGATAATTTCGAAGTAACCTAAAGCAATATTATTAATATTTCTGTAAATTTTCTCGAATAAAGTGTACTGCTTATTCAAGGAAAAAAATTATAGGAAATTATGCGGACGATATTTTGATAATTATTGCTGTGGTATATTTGACACCGAAAATGATTTGGTATTGGATAGGCAGGATCATGGTCGTGCTTGCACTTCCACAAGCAGCCACACTTCCCACTGGTCTGCTTTTCACAAAGGCATCTTTGAATTAATTTTTTACCGTTCATCTAAGAATGCACAATTTTAGTTATCGATTAACTTTAACTTTTAACTATCGATAAGTACAAAAAGAGTGGTGTAATACCTTCTGAGATTCAAACACATCTGTCAGTAATAGTTGTGGAGTTTTTTAAAGCTTAGTCGGTATGTATATAACAGGGCATTTTATAATGTTCAAAATATTTTGCAGGCAAAATGTGACTGTTGAATTACATAGTCCGCCTTCGATGCCGGTATCGAATACTGTAAAGTCACAACCGTTCCGAATTTCTTCAGTTAATTCTCCACAACAAAATCAATTTCTACTTCATTCTCTAAGCTGCAATACCACCAATTTCAGGAGAAGTAGCGATAATGAGCATAATAGCAGTAATATTGTTGTTACTATTAATCCCTCTGCAACTACTGCTATCACTGATATTACTCACTCTGCTACCGATATTAGGCCGCTTACTCGAGACAGTTGTATAATTGTGGAAGGATTCGAGAGGCATGCACCACTTGCATCATTGGACATTGAATTTGGAATCTCCAGTAGCTCCTCCTCATCGAATGTGAAAGTTCCGAATATCGACAGCTTTTTTACCACATGATATCATTCACTCAGTACTTCATTTACGGGTTCAGTCTTTTTTGATTTTATTCTGCCTTGTCAACATGCAAGGATAGTTGAATTGAATTTTATCAAATATTTACAAGAAATGTTTGAAAAGTTTTATTATGCCAAATATATTAATTAGTAAGATTGAAAGCAATCAAATAAATTTTTGACGCCATCAGAATAAAACATTTAATTTTATTTTTAAAAAAAAAAAAACGCGTCGGATGGTTAAACATTGCATTACAAGAACGTCCTCGACACCCTGTAACTTGTACTTTTACAAATAATACAGAACAAAAAAAGAAAAGTAATTTATTTAATTTTTTAATCGAAATTAAAAAAGTCGTTTAGCACAAGTGATATGACAAACTGAAAATTTCCAATTATGTGTTATAAATTTTTACGCTAGTATTTTCAAATATATCAATGTTAATGTAACACACATTAAAATCAATACAGTAAAATGACCATATTTTTCTAATTTTAGAAATACATCATAGCCTTTTTCATTAGAATTTTTTTTTACTGAAAGATCGTTAATAAACCAAAATTGAAATGAATAGCAATTTTTCATTTGAAAGAATTGAAAATCTTCAAAATATGGAAAATTCTATGATTTTACGATGTACAAAATGCCTTTCGTCCAAAATTGTCTGCAAAAAAACACGGTAATTAATATATATATTTATACGCAAATTTTCTCCAGAATTGTTTCTTTTTTGAGGTTTTCCTATTAAAAAAAGATTCAATTAAATACTGCTGTAAAAACAATTTATATAATTTAGTTGAAGTGAATGATATTATCTCAGTTACTATCATAGGAGATATTATCTTAGAATAATTATTAATCGTCAACTGCAGCTCATATATCAATATTGGGAACTTGCTATTTGAGCCATATTTTTTTGTTGGAAAGTGTAAATTGCATATTGCCTTTCCAGAGAAACGGCATTAGTTCGATTAAATTCAATGAGATTATGTAGCATTACTTTTTTTGCACATCTGACTAGTCCAGTATGCTATTTTGTTTAAATGTAAACTGATCGGAGATATTTAAATCGATGAATCTTCTTCAACTTTAAAACATTCATATGAACTGGCAGTGAGAGTCTGATTTGCTTTATTACTGACATATCAAATGATTTTGATCAATTTAGATTCCTTTGTCATTGTTTTGATACGACTACTAGTTATTGAATTCAACTTTTAATATACTGATTATAGTATAAAAATACTGTTGAACGTTAACACTCTTCATGAGTTGACCTAATAGTTATAAAGGAGGAAGAAGGTAATCAATTTTTAACACTTTTCAATTTTTTTATATTCCTGAAAAAAATTCAACATAATCATTTCTATCACAAACATTAATTTCAAAATAAATGAAATTCAAACAAAATCGAAAATTTGCATTTTATTTAATTGTTTAATATAAATTTCGCTTTTTTTTCTAATTTAAAATTTCTCAGAAGATATAGTTTAAAGAAGTGAATAATGTCTAGAAATAGCATAGAACATGAGTATATTCCAGAATTTTCGCTGTAGCCAGAAATTGCTATTATCGTGATATCACTTAGTTTACAATTTGTTTAGATTCCATTCCATGGCAATAAGTTAGTTATTTGATGCGTCAAATTTTAAAGCTCATCTCTGGCAAATATCGGTAGAACGACTGGTTCGCCTTGAAGTATCTCATCAGCTTGATCAATTTCCTGCAATAAAAAAGTGAGAAGTTATTTTGCAGTTAGTTGGTTTTAGTCTTAATTCATTAATTCACTATAAAATAATACTAAGAATAATCTACCGTGACAGAAACAATGCCATCATTGTTAAAATCTAAAATCCAAGCAATGGACGGATCCCGTTTCCGACCTTCCACCTTTTTATCACTCGCTACTGCAGCCATTATTGCCATATCGCGTCCCATCACTCGACGGAATTCCTTCAAATCTATCCGCCCATTTCCATCAATATCAAAATATCTGTGAAGAATTTTTTACTACACTTGCAAATTCAATTATTGTAACTTAGTGTTGTTCGATCATTAATTATAGAATTGCATGCAGCGTAAAATGTTCGAAATAGCCTAGATTGCGGATTGCTGAAAAATGAAATTTAACATTTGAAGACTACCTGATATAATATTTGGCAGCAATTACATAATCAATATTTTCATTGCTCCATGTTTTGCCAAAATTTTTCTTCAGGTTTTCTTGAAATTTAACCAACTAAAACATTATTTTAAAATAGGAATAATTTTTGTGCTTGGTAATATAGAACTTTTGGTTCAAAAATAAAATTCGTAGGAATAAAATCCGACTCTTTTGGTTTATTTGGTTCGAGTAAAACTTATTTTAATTTTACAACAAAGCAGTTCTTCTAATGAACAAAAACGTACTTATTAATAGATTTTAATGAAAAAAATGAATATCATCGTCATCGGTTTGCATAAATTATTGTCTGATTAAAAAACAACATTGCTAATTTTTTTAGGAGTGATAAATTGGTAATTGGTAAGAAAAATGGTGATTTTCTGCGTTGATTTTATAATATTAATTAAGTCGCCTCATTTTCAGTAATTACTGTATCGTTGTTCATGTCCAAAAAGTTGAATTGTAAATCGAGTGACCATGGCTCAACCGTGAGCATTTCAACGTTGAAAGTGAGCCAATGCTCATCATTGGGAATATTTTTCCATACTGAAAAATTAATTTCAAATAGCAATTGAAACAATGTGCAATGGATGACAGTTTAAATTACACCTTCTATTGACTCATCCATCCATTATTTTGCTCAATTAATGACAGTCGTGTAATCAGGTAATTTCCAGTTGATGAGACATAAAAAGTTGATGAGATATAAAAAGCAAAACAAAACACATCAGAAAGTATCTGCCACTTATCATCTCATTGCAATATTTGCGAGGTATTAATCATTTTGCTCGCATGCAATAGAAAGAATGACTGAACACTTGAGATTATCAGTAAATCATTGTCAGCCAATTCAGAAAATTCATATATTCAGTTGAATAAATTTAATTTTAATAAGCAAAGAGCACGAGAACGATAATTTAAAATCAATTATTTTACTGATATTCATCATTAAGCTTACTTTTGCTTTTCTTTTTCCGACTTAGTCGATATGGGACTTGAATTTTCCTCAATTCAGTGTCGCACATCCCACGCATACCTTTGTCTAATCCAGGCATTATCATACCTACGCCAAGTTGTATTCGAATTGGTTCACGTCCATACGTCTGATCACACTTTTTATTAACTTCAGTGAACGCCTTATAGTGAAAAGTTATAAAATCTTTACGTTTCGCAGCATGTGGACAGTCCACTGGTCGCCATGTCTTCTCTACCTGAAATAATTTATCTTAGATTCATCCAAATGAATAAATTTGAAAACTTCAAATAAATAGATTAAATATAAACAAAATTGCAAAATAAGTTAAAATACGATGGTTACGATGAAAAACAAAATAAATTTCTTTTAAATCATTTATCCGATAATCGATAAATCAATCAATACATGAAAAAACGAGAAATTTTTAATCAAATGGTAGTACTGAGAGAAATAGCAATGGGAAGAACTGTGAATGTTGGCATGAAAATATGTATTTTTTTCTGCAAAAAAGATTGATCATCATCCCTAACCTTTATATCAAGTGGGCCACCATTTGACATTTCTTCAAGCTGTCTTATTTGCGCTGCGGTCATCGGTTGGCCTTCACCTCGTATTTCAATTACTGGTATGCTATCTTCAAGTTTTCGTTTCTTACCAACTTCATGTAAAATTGGTGTCTCTGTTTCAACCACATCTAAACAGCAACCTGAAATTCTCCCATTCCAAAGATGGAAAATGAAGCTGAAACAAATGAACTCTTTCTGCGAATGGTATTTATTTGCTACAGTAAGTGTGATTTGCTATAAATATGACATTTTTTTTTCGTATTTTCAAGAAAGCTCAATAACCTCATTCTAAGCACTATCATTTTTATTTTTTTCAACCTACTCTAAATGAATTTCTGCGCTATTTAAATTTCTTAGGTAACTTTGACATCATTCTCATAACATGAACTTTAGTAAAAAGTGGTTTACCTGATGAAAATGTGAAAGTTATGAGGAATGATTGGACAAATAAGGACCGGAACATCATATTCGATTGATGTCCATACAAGAGGCGACAGCCGATTAAAATAACAAGAGCGCAAGAGAAGGACGAAAGCGACCTTGATGTACCCCATAATGGGATCGACTGTGTGTGTGTGTGTGTGTGTGTGTGTGTGTGTGTGTGTGTGTGTGTGTATGTGTATGCGTAACGACGAAGTGATATGTAACCTCAAAAAGTAGGAAACGATACATTTTATTTTATTGCACACAAGACCTATTCTCTCCAATTATTTTCTATAACTCAATCGGTCAACTTACTCTTCCTCAGATATATCGGTCAACTTACTCTTCCTCAGATATATCGATCAGCTTACTCTTCCCCAAGCATATTCTTAGTTCGAATTTTAGAATGGAAAAAATTTTTCATCCCAAAATTATCCGTGACGAAATACAAACGAAATACTTTTGATGATTTAAATTATTAGACGTAATGTTTATCGATTATGAAACTTTCACTGGACATTTCATATTATTCGATAGATCAGTCTTTTTCTTGCTGTTCCCCGCCTATCAATATCAATATTGTTATTATTATTAATCATGGATGTTTCTGTTATTGCTATAAAAATTTACCTTTTAAATATCACTCTTTCCTTGTCAGATTTCAGGAATAAAATCGAAAAATCACATGTTTATCTGAATTCTTTAAGTTTTAGAACAATACGGAAACAAGAAAGGAATGAAGACAACAGTGAAATAAATGATATAGTAATATATGAAATACAGAAATGTTTAAAATTTTAAAATTAATGTGAATTTGACTTGTTTCTCTTGATTTTAAGATCGGGTGAATAAATAATTCATTATCTCTGTGCTTTTTGATTGAAAATATTCAACAAGAACGAGTGTGATGAAATTATCGAAGGAATTAATCGAATTTGCAAGTGATTTCTGATCGTAAGCTTTTCGGATCTTTCCTGAATGTACAAATTGTCTAATAGTTGCTTCTGTCCTTTTATGTTTGCTTTAAAAAAAAAACAAATTTGAGCAATTACTGTTTAATACTTACACATAATATTTAAATACTGGTAAAAAAATTTGAGGTGGCGTGATTTTTAGTCAGTGAATCGATTCTTTAATTTTCTCAATCATTTATGGTTAAATCAATTATGACATCAGAAAATATATTTCATGACATGCTACTAAAATTTGAAATGTGATAATTATTACCAAAAATTTTATTATTTTTTGTAAGCAATGTCCGATATCATACTTTTAAGATGAAATTATATATGATGCAGCATGCACGGAAATGCTCAAATTTCTAAAATTTTTATTTGTTTCAACTTTCAAATATTAATTTTTGTTTGCTTTTTCCATGGTGTTTTTATTTCCTATATCATAAGTATGGAATAAATCTGCTTCATAACAAAAGTGTAAAAGTTTCGTAAAAAGCTGTGCAGAATAGTGAAAGTGAAGTTTTCCTCATAACTTGAGAGAAGGAAAAATTGAAAAGCTAATTTTAGTTTGATGGAATTCTTACATTTTTAAAAACTTGTTTTTTCACCATATACAGCATCAAAATTCAAAGCACTTAATAAAAGATCACCAAAACACACAAGTAAATGCAGTACTTGAGAAGTGCTTCAACTTACATACTTAACTAAATAACAAAATTGCATCAGATTTTACAATAACAATGGAAGTTTAAATAATAACAAGTTAAAATCTTTGATTGCTAGGTGACCCCAATTGACAATCAACAAATACGGTTGATGAATAATTTTATTCTGTTTTTTCTTCTCTTGATGATTATACCTCATAACTCAGGTCAAAGTTTTTTACATTTAGCATTTACTGTTTACGAAAACAAGTTCTTGCCTTCTCTCACTTACAGTCTTGGTTTTTTTTTTTGATTTTATTACAATGTTTTCAAAAGTTAAAAGACCAGTGGAATTTGCAAAATTTATGCTCTGGTGAACCTTAAAACATAAATTTTGTTTAAAAAAATTAAAAATGAGATAATTTAAAATGATCCGTCCAATGAAATTAGCTTTAACTGACATTATCGACTGTTTACGATTGTATTGAAAATAGTTCGTATTTTCTTATCGTACTTTGTAATCTTTAACCGAATTATTAATCGTTATTTGTTCTGAAACAATTTAGAACTATTCGAGAATGAAATATAATAGACAATTTGGAGAAAAATGAATTGTTGACTTAAAAGTCTTATCATTGTCCATGGCTTATCAAAAACAAAATCGAGTTTAGTTTTTCAATTGCTCAATATTGCAATTAAAACTTGAATTGTTATCACCCAAGTACTTTTTTTTTACAACTTTGTTTTTTACCACTTTGTTGTGTTTTATTACTTATCAATAGTTTTTTTTTTCAAGGAGTAATTAGTTAAAAATAATTTACGTTAGATGAAATTCTTTAATGATGCAAAAAATCTTCCATCAGGTGTTTGAGGATTACTATTTTACCTGCCATTAATTAATATTTTCAAAAAGTCTTTTTGCATCTTAACATACATGAATTTATTTACCAAAAATAATGGAAATTTATTCGACTGTATTATTTTAAATTCGGTTAAGACAGTCTAACAAATATTTCCAAAATTTTAAAATTGTCAACTATAAAGTGTTTGCTTTTTATATTGTTTCAAATCTCCCGATATTATTCCTCATCTGCGATTTTCTGCGATCTCGACTGGTTATGTATTTTTGACATGACAACTTGCAAATCCATTAGTGTTGCACAAAAAACAATTCATCTTTCATATTTAAACCCGAGAAGTAAGCAGAAATTCTCAAACTTGACTGGTAAGGAGCATATCCAAACGCATCATTACATATTACCATATTGGAAACACAATACTGAAAATAAGCTGCCAGATCGATTTACTTTAAAATTGATGCACTATAAAGAAAAAATTCATTTATGAATATTTCTCGTCGAGAATTGGATAGTTAAATGGTCGATTTCTGGGGATGCGTGTACAAGTAATTTTACAGTTTAGTCATTTTTTCTACATTTTTTAGATCACTGCGCAATGCATGTACAAGTAATCTTACAGTTTGATCACTTTATTGAACTCTTCAATCTTTTAGAGAAGTTTGGCTGAGTTGTACTTGTTGCATCTTTCCATACATTACAAAATATTCCATTTTCACCCGATTTTGGTTGTTTTCAGAAATAAAGAAAATTTGCATTTTTTAATTTATTTAAATAAATGGATGAAAAATTTTAAAAAACCAGGCAGGAAAAAATTTTGTAACAATGACAGAGGTTTTTCGTTTCCTTTCGTACAAAACAGAATAATTTTAAAAAAAGGAAAAAATTTCCATATGACAACTAAGCAACATTTTTTTTAATTAAATTTTATTTTTTATTGTAATTTTTTAGTAATTTCAGATTCTTTTTTGATGTAAGTTAAGATTGCATGTTACAATAAATTCAACAGTAGCAATAACAGAAAACAAAGAACTATTGTAGTGAAAATATCATTTCGTTTTCCAACAATCACAATAACAGTGACTCATTTCAGGCTGTGCTAATCACAAAACTCATTCATTCATCATTCCATTCAATTTTACAGCAAAAGAAAAGAATGCAATGCTCACAGCAGCAGCATGAAATAGCAGAATTCTGAACTATTCCTTTCATACGAGATGCACCATTCAGTGACGCTCTCACTCAAATATTTACTGATTATAATTTCATTAACTTATTTGTTAGTTTAAAAATTTAATTAAAATTTCAAAATGTATCAAATTGCTTTATTTCTTTGCCAGTTCCCATATATTTCCAGAAAATTTTCTCATAACATAATAATTAAAACATGTTTGCATCTCTTTTTCGATATAAATATACATGGGAATATGCATAAAATAAATTCATTCAACGATAGGATATCATTTGCTTGCGTTTTCATTGTCATTATTATTGCTATCACCACTATCACCGTCATCATCTGTTTATTGATTTGGCAATTGAAACGATCACATGTTCTGCTTAGTGGCAATAAAATGAACATGCTAGCAGCTATCGACACTTTTTGAATTATGATTTCAACAAATGATTTATATCTTTCTTTATCATCTACACGATTGAACTTTCTTCTTTAAGATCATTAATTATCAGAGATGATATGTCCATCAGGGACATATGTAATGATAGTTGAAATAATTTGACATATCCAATCAGTGCCATTTGTAATATTAAAAGAAAATTGATAATGAATATTCGATTTTGCATAGCTTTATCTCCATATGAATAATGCATGTAAAATATATTCCTCTCCGAGGAATATATTTTAACATCACTGCCTTAACTATTCTTTTTACCATTTTTGCAATAGGAAATTAAATAGAAAATGATTTTAGGGAACTATCTTTTAAATATTTTTTTTTAATTCATTTGTGAATTAATATCATTAATTCGAGTTCACCAGATGATTTCGAAAATGTAATTGTGATATGAGATTGGTGATAAGTTTAGAATAGATTGATTTGTGATCTGCTTTTTACTAGTAATGCACACAATGAAATTTTTAAACAACTATTTCATTTTCACGAAAATTTTGAGAAATTTTTCTGCTTTTCTTTTCATTGAAAATTTAGATAAGTAAATTGGTTGAATTCATTTTGATCCTTCATCTATATCCTCCAATATTCCATTTCTTCGCACTTTTGCCAATTTTCTATAAATTTGTGAATTCGAAGAGAAAGAGAGAGAGAGAGGGGAAGAAAAATGAAGCAAAGATAAGAAGCTGGAGCAAAAAAGGGTCAGGCAGGAGTGTCTCCAACAAAACACTGCCAGGCTTTGAAGTATACGACAAATGTGTATATAACCACCCATTCCCCTTTACTTTAGACCCTTTTCTCTAAGCTATCACAATTGCCTCTTTCATCCATCCATCCATCCATCCACAGCTTCTACAATTCTAGGATAGGTAAAGAGTGCATACTACCAACAGTCACTCACGTGACAATTACTGCAGTAATAACTTTTGTCTCACCGTTAATGTTATGAGGCGTCTTTCAATGGAATGCACTCTCTGATATCGTATCGTTCCATCAGATCGCTGATTAGGTTTTGGGATCCGATCATTTACATCATGCCGATTTTTTTACATCATTACATCATCTTTGCCGATCATTTACATCGTTTTTCACCTTCAACAAACATCATAAACTCTCTGCACACTTCTGCTCAATTCAGAAGGGAAGGAGTATTGAGGAGATATGAGGCGAAGTATTTTTTTTAATGAATACGAAATTATTTGATGGTTTGATGTGTGTGCGTGTATGTATCTGTGTGTCAGTAATATGTCTGTGTCTGTGTATGTCTGTGTCTGTGTATGTCTGTGTCTGCGTATGTCTGTGTCTGTGTGTATCTGCGTATATATATATATATATATGGAAACAAAGCCTTTGAGAAATAATTAAAAGAATGATCGGAGGAGAGAAAATATATGAAAAATCATTTGAGGATGAACTTTACTCCAATTTTTTGGGTAAAAAATATCTTTCATGTTCCTAAAAATTTTAGATTTTTTTTAGATTTGAAAGTTGTTCAATCCCAATCACTGTTCAATCATTTGGATGGCATTCATAAGGCTCTGATAAATGCTTCAGAACTGTTAGCACATGCTGCATATAAATTCAATTTCAAGCTTTTT
The DNA here is from genome assembly GCA_900537255.1 of Acanthocheilonema viteae. Lineage (NCBI taxonomy): Eukaryota > Metazoa > Nematoda > Chromadorea > Rhabditida > Onchocercidae > Acanthocheilonema > Acanthocheilonema viteae. The sequence continues at coordinate 38,654 of UPTC01000016.1, read as the reverse complement.
CCTCCTTCAATTCAAATCTCCTACATTTTTATCGCAATATTAAGTGAAAAATTGTGTTGGCAATAAGTCAGAATATTTAGTTCTAAGACTTTAAGATTCATTGATAAAAGTATCACTATTATTAAATCTTAAGAATTACTTGCTTAGGAACTGTTAGGTAATAGAAAATTTATTTAGGTGTACAAAAGAAAATTTTGTAAATATGCAATTTAAGATCTTATAAAAATATTTTGGAATGAATAAAATTAGTCGGAAGTTTCTCAAACAATAAATGTAGGATGAGAAATTTTCGGTTCTCGATGTTAATGAATGGAAGAAGCATCCAATGAGCAAATTATGATGTTATTCAAAATTTTTTTTCATTTATATAACTGCCAATATAGACGAATATAAAATTTGATACATTTGATTGCCGGATGAATTTATTTCGATATTCATGCACTTTTAATAGATTTAAAAGTGTTAAATGAAGGAATGTCAAATTGTTAAATTTTGTTAAAGGAAGGAAGTGATTTAAATTCTTATGGTATGAACATTAATTAATTGCATTTTTCTTCTTTCGCCACAAAAATTTATTTTCATGTGTTTCTTTTTTATCACAATTTAACGTTTTTGTACGTTTTAAATAAGATTTTTCTTATATTGCTTAAGATTTGAATATTTTTAAGCATTGCGTTTTAAATGATTTTACTTTTTTTTTGAAGGAGAACTTGCTTTGTTTGAACAGAGTAAAAAACAGCGTTTGTTAAAACTTGAGAGATCGTATAAAAGAAAAGAAATTAAATTTTTGGAAAGGAAGAAATGTCATTTGGTATTATTTGAAATAATAAACAATTTAATTCATCTCTTTTTTGTCGTGTACACATTTCAAGTTTTTTTCTGCAGTTAATGAATGACACACAATTAAAAGTGGAATGTATGCAAAAAATAGATAAACAGTAAAAATTATAGTTCTTCAAATGCAACTAAAAAATGTTTGTAATTCTATGAGATATATTGCTTCTCTCTTTTGTTTTCATATTTAAACTAAATTTCGCAAACTTTTTAATTATTCTTTTTGTTTTCGTTCACAGCGATAATGTTTCAATTGTTGACAGTTCATATGCTAAATAATTGAATTGGGTACTCAAATATTTCAGTTTTTAGAACTTGAGGAAAAAAGAAAGAGATGGAAAAGTTAAATGATCAAAAAACATCAAAAGTGAAAGGAAGTGCTTCCCAAAGTGCATTGAAACCTGAACAGATTCATCTCTACAAAAGACGATATTATATATTATTGCTTTTCTCCATCCTGTCAGCCTCAAATGCGATGCAATGGATTGAATATTCCGTCATTGCGCATATCATTGTCGAATTCTATTCAGTCTCATATGTTGCTGTCAACTGGACTTCAATGATTTACATGCTTACTTATATCATCTTCGTACTTCCCGCAAGGTTTGTTTCAATGATGCTTCAATCAATAATAATTGTAATTGTTTTCAATTCTGACTGCTTTCTTCATTTTTCCAATATATGCCCAAATTTTCAAGCGATATCAATGCCTAAAATAAATTTAAATATAAGCAATGAACTTCCAGTTGGGTTCTTGACAAATATGGCTTACGGATATCATTAATACTTGGTTCGGCTGGTAATTGCATTGGAGCATGGATAAAGATGTTTTCAGCAAGACCTGGTCAGCTCTATTTAAGTTTCAAATTAGATCATAATAATAATTAACAATAAGATGAAACAAGATGACATAATTGACAAATGTATGGCTACATAAATAATTTCTTTCAAAAATATATTTATTGGAAATTTTAATGAGAGAAATTTTAATGAGATTAGATATTTTAGAAGTTTAAAATTCCTGAAAATTTGTTGTAGTTAAGACGCATTCTGGATCACATTCTTGGGACAAACGATCGTGGGCTTTTCGCAAATGTTTATCTTGGGTGTACCATCAAGGTTGGCTGCTGTATGGTTCGGTCCAGAACAAGTTTCCACAGCGTGCTCAATCGGTGTCTTCGGCAATCAAGTATGTCACTTCATCTTGAGTAAATAAATTTAAAATTTGAAAAAATTTAAAAAGGTGAGGTCGATAGCAAGCTTAGGACGTTGAGAAACTGAAAGTATCAGTAATGATTTCTCTAAATATAATAATAGATATTTAGAAAATAAGCCTTTTTTTGGAAAAAAGTGGAAATAAGCCTTTTTTTAAAATAAACAATCCATTTTGAAAAATTTTCTGAGAAATTTCCAAATTTCTTTCAGTTAGGCATTGCAATTGGTTTTGTACTTCCCCCTGTTTTGGTTCATATGGGTGCGAAAGGTTTTATTGCCAATGATTTGATTCGGTTGTTTCTCATTTCAGTCGTTGCCAATACTATCATTTTCCTGTTAATCGTATTGTGTAAGTTTTTCTTTCCATTCTTTTAATTAAAAGTAGGAAATTAACTTAGCAATATTTTTGACTGCTTTCAATGTTATTGGTGCAAGTCGTAGTTAAAATCGGTTGTTATTGCATATTGTTTTGCACACGGTCACTTCAAATTCAATTATTTCTAATTCATACTTTATTTTTGGTTTAATTTCCATTCTTCACTGTTTTATTTTATGGAATTTTTATGTGTCAAAATTATCGAAAAAAAAAACTTTTTCTTTTTTTAGCATTTCCGAAAAAACCACTCTTGCCACCAAGTTTGGCACAGCTGCGCATCCTGGACGATACCAGCGAGAAAAATTATTATAATTCATTGAAGCAACTAATGACAAATCCTAATTTTATACTTCTTTTCATTACTTACGGTACGCATGCCATCGTTTTGGTTTGAAAGTCCACAGTTTGCAGTTTTCACATATAGCAAGATGAAGCATGCACTGCAAGTTATCTATTACCATTTATTGAACATTTTCTTTTATTTGCAAGATTAAAAAATACAAATATTCAAAGACTTTAAAAAAGAGCTTTTTTTTAGAAAAAAAGGCACGAGATATATGACAGTAAGTATTGTTTGTAAAAATTTATTTAAGGAGTCAATGTTGGTGTATTTTACGCCGTGTCAACAGTGCTCAGTCAAATGATACTAATATTTCATCCCAATGAACAAGAAAGTGCAGGTGCATTATGTGTACAAACTTATTTTGAAATCATGAAATTATATAAAAATATTGTAACTACTGAATAAAAAGCAAGAAATATTTTTTGTTAAAAAAAATTTTTTTCGTTTGATCGGAATATTACAACTATTTATTAAAATCATAGGATTACAGGAATGATTGGCTTGCTATTGGTATTAGCAGGAATGATTGGTTCAGTGGTGTGTGGTTTCATTCTAGATCGTTTTCATCAGTTTAAGTAGCTTTTTCATTTTCATTTACCAATTTAAAAAATGTTTTGTAAAAAAATTTAAGTTTGCCAAGTGCTATCGAATTACAACATTTTCCTTGTTGCTTGCAATATTATCACATACGGATGGGAGAAAAAGACTTATCAGAAAATTCTGATTTGATCTGATTGTTTTAATATTATCCTGTTTCACTTCCACTTCGTTTTTTTTTAATCAACTGACATGAAAATTCATCTGTAATTACACTTAAGATTAATCAATATTCAGATCGTGTATGAACTAACTTTAGCTAGTTAAATTTTTGCTAAAAGAGTAAATAAGTGAGCAAGTGATTGGAAAAATTGCCCTGTAATAAATTAGAATTTTAACCTGTCATTTTGAAAAAAGAAGGAATTGACAGGATGCATAATTATAAAGTGTTTGAGCCTTTAATTTAGCATGAATTGTTTTTTCAGACTGACAACTCTCGTTGTATATTTGTTCTGCGCAGTGGGCATGCTCCTGTTCACATTTTTGGTAGATGTTGCGCAGATGTGGTGTATTTATGGAAGCTCCATACTTCTCGGGTATGATTTGCAGTAATCTGTAAACTTTGAGCTTTGATCCAAATTTTATAGAATTTTTAGTGGAAATCAGAAGTTTAATCAGTGCTCATGAAAAAGGGAATGATAAACTCAACACAAAAGTAGCCGGAAATTCAGATGCAATAAAAACTGATGCTGCAAGTATACGTCGGATATGATTGAACGTCAGTCTGTCAAATCTGAGTCATTCATTGTGATCCTTTGTCTAATATGATAGCCGAACAGGAAGACTATAATTGGAAAGTAAAACTTCTTTGAAGAGCACATGAAAATGAAATTCTGCAAATTACTAAAAGAAAATAATTTTTTTTTGAAAAAAGAGAATTCACAAACCTAAAGAATTCATCAATAGTTGATAAAATCAAATAAAGAACATGCATTAATTAACCTCAGTCCAATATCAAGCTCTGTTTATTATTTCTATAAAATTTATTGTTTCTATGTTCCATGAGATGAAAGTGAAATTATAATTTAGGCTTTGAAATTCATAAGCAAAATAAAATATATGTAGAAATAATCCATATCAATCTCCGAAATATTTTCTAATGAAAAAAAAAAGAAGAACAAACTCATCATGAAAGCGGTATTTTTCAAAATCTACTTATTATGTCTTGTTGGTGTAAAAGTGCTTCATCGAAGAGCAAAAGTTAAGAATGGCTCAATGAACCATGAAAAAAATGACGAATGAAGTGATAATTGCATACCTGCTGCAGTGAGTTGCGCTTCACATTATTTGCTAAGCTTATCAATTGTCAAGATGCGCAATCGATGAATGCAATGAATCGTTGAACAAACGTCTGACAACCATTTATACAGTTTGTATGGTGTTCTAATTTTAAAGTAAACGGCACGCCGCATCGCTGTTGTGAAGAAGTTAATTAACGAAATTGCAACTGTTTCAAATAATTAGTTTACAGGTTTTTCATGACTGGATATTTACCGATCGGTTTTGAATTTGCATCAGAGCTAACTTTTCCAATAGCTGAGGGAACTGCATCAGGCCTTTTAAATGCTTCTGCTCAGGTTATTTTAATTTTCCTTAGAATATGTCTTTCTCTCGTTTTTCTTGTATGGTTGAACTTGTTAACTTTAATTTCAATTCTTTAACATCTTTTAAAAATAATTATTATTTTAAATAATCATAATTTACTTTAAATAGTTATAAATTATAAAAAAAATTCCAGAAAAGTTGCTTTATAGGTGTTTGGCATAGTGCTTACTTTATGTGTTGGTTTTATTCTTGAACTAGGTAGTGTCTTTGCCAGCAATTTAACACTTACGGGATTTCTAATCGTCGGAACTTTTCTTACAGGTTAGTTTTTATACTTCTATACTGCTTGATTGATTCAGAGACTTTAATTCATTAAAAGCAATAATGCAGTACCTTTCTTTATCAATCAAGATCGCTTTCTAGGAAATATTTATATCTTTTTAAGCTCTTATCAAATCTGATCTACGACGACAAAGAGCTCACGAAAATATTCCGTGCATATCACTGGTAAGTTTTGATGAATATTTTGATTTCATTTCATCAGAATAATTAATATTTGTAATTTATTTTTAAATATTTCGATGAAAAGATGGAACAAAAGAGCTAATTTAAACGAGGAGGGAATCCGAAAAACTCACAATTTTAGAAAACGTATGGATAAGATATGGATAAGGGACTGATAGATCCTTGAAGAGCAATTCATAGATGAAATATAGATAAATTTGCACAACATTCTTATTTCACTATTCTGGAGAAATCTAATGTTTCTCTTCTTTCTACTTTTTAATTTTCTTTTTTTGCAAAAAAAAAAACTACGGAAATCTTTTTCTTCAGCAATTACAAACCGAATCAGTGTAGCACGTTGAATGAAATGGAACAGTTTCGAAGTGCATTTTTCTTGCCTCACTTAAATCAAGTACGTATCCCAGCTATCAACAACGCTACTTCACTTATTTACTTTGTTTTTTCATCTGCGCCTCATTGCGCTAGCCGTGATGTTTTTTTGCTCTCTGCTTTTTCTGCTCTATTGTAATCTGTTAAGCTCTACTTATTTTTCAATTAAAACATTGAAAAAATTATCAGTTTACAATTGATTTAAATGTATAAATTCTGTTTCTGGTATTCGGATGTTGACATTCTATTTTTAGTATCCAAATTCTATTATTATGCTATTTCGATTTACCCTTCATCACGTATAAACAGTTGTATTAAATTTGTTACCCAGCTCATCATTTCATAACACAGAATGATAAATACATTAGTAAAATCCATTTAAAATTACCTATTGTTTCATATTTATTGCTTTCATATTAATTAACCAGAAAAGTTAATTCTGTGCTAAAATGTTTGAAACAGGTATCCTCACGATATTACTGCAACAACTATGAAATCTCAACTTTGTGAGTAAGGATGAAATTTCTCGGGGATCAGTCCTGAAAGATTGTAGCCGCCAAAATTGAAGATATACTTAGTTAAAGAAAGCAATCATTCCACTATATATGAATCTTGCATACGGAAGGTCAACTTTAGGAGAATATAACCTGGGAAGAAACGACTAATAATGAAGATTTTTTTCCAAAGCACCATTAGAAACTTGGAAATTGAGTTTAATCACATCACAAGGATAGCTATGGATAAAGATTATCCATTACTTTTTAACAAATGTTTTGTTGAGGATGATACTATCAGAGTTAGAAGATACTTCTGTCCCTTTTTGTTCTATTCTTGTAGCCTTTTATCTTCAAAGAAATTTAAACCGAATAGAAAATTAAAAGAAGTGTTAAAGAAGCTGAATTGCCAAATTTGGAAATCGGTTCCTATTCAGACATTTTCAAGATAATTTATTCCGAATCGGTAGCCTAAAGAAAACACGAAACCAAATTCATCTGAATTAATAAAAATATGACATTCCGAAATCTTTTGAAGTAATCAACGGACTGCTAAAATTGACTGGTAAACACTAAACTGATAATATAATCGTGTATAGAATTAATGGGATATCGAAAGGTTATGAATGTGAAGTGCATAACAACCAAAACCTAACATTGCAATGTTTATTTTTAAATCGACGAAGTAATCTTCATGTGCAGAATCTAAAAATATACTGGAAATGATTTCATCCCATGTGAAACCTTTTAACAACATTCCATATCGAAATCTATTGGCAAGACTGATATTTAAAATGCGGTAAATTTGGTAGAAGCAAATACGGCAATATTTTTCCTTTCCCCTCTAAAATATATGTGAAATTTACGGAGACCTGAAGCAACTGTTTGTTAACGTCTTCTTGAACTTGACAAAAATTCTCCAAAATCTTTGAAATATTTGAAACCTATACTATCAATAAAAAGTCCAATCAGTTTGTAAGCAGTATATGGTTCCTAATTACTTCCCTTTCTCTATTCAGTAAAAACCAATAAAATTCCCAGCCCAATATGCACTCAGAATTGGCCACCTATGAAATAATATGATATGGAAGGATGCGTTGCTAGTGAATGATTCAATTAATCCAAAATCGTCTCTCCATCCAATCCCCGGGCAATAATAAAATTGAAATAACACCTCCTGGACCCTCCGACTTCCATCCATTATTTGGCTCATACAAGCCCGGTAATGCATCAGTTATCGGCTATTGAATTGAAGAAGTTGAACAAAGCGGAACGACGAAAACGACGTCGAGCTACACCGAAATACCGCAATCTTCATGCTAGTCGAGAACGGTGATTTTTAACATCATTTATTATTATTCTTTACCGTGAACTGTTTGGAAACCAATGATATTTTATGCTGTTAACAATTTTTTTTTCAACGAACTATTGCATCTAAGTATGATAGAGGTTTGAAAATGAATGAAACTTCTAACTGAAGATAAAACTGAAATAAGTTCAGGTAATTTTTTCCAATTCTTAAGAATATATTTTATCATTCACAGATAATCATTAGTTATAGTATTCGGGTCGAATCGTTTAATAGTGCATTTGCAAAACTACGAGCGCTGCTACCTACATTACCGCTCAATAAGAAACTATCGAAAATCGAGATATTACGCCTCTCCATCTCATATATTTCATATTTGGATAATCTGTTACATTTTTGAAAAGTGAAATTTCCATGTAAGGAAAGTAAAATGAAATAAATGATGAATCGGTACTGTCTCTGACTTTATTTTAAAAATACCATGTAGCTGTAGCTTTCTTCATCGTTGATTATAATTTATATTTCGCATAAGAAACATTTAGGCGAGTATAGGTTGAACTCTTTCATATCACATGTGCAGAAAGCAGTTTTCAAAATGAAACCATCTTCTTCCATGCTTTTATGACCGACTACCAAACATGTCAGTCATAACAGGGATGTCAGAAATAAAAGTATGGCTCCGTATTGCAATGAACTGTCGACCGCAGTGCAGTCCAAACAGAAGGACTTTTCCAATCTTCTTCTATATCGCTACCACCATTGAATCGTTATTAGCACTACGCCCTCTCAGATTAACATTTTCTAGTCTATTGACATAACGATATAAAACAAAACATATGCACTAAAACGTTCTAAACGACAGAAAAATAGTAAATCTATTAATGACACAAAGCATGAAATTAACATTTGAAACCAATTAGTTTATTTCCAACAGTAGCAGAAGCACAAAAAAGGAGAGGGAACTTACCGTCAACTTTTTAAAATTTACGCAGGGGATAGAAGTGAGAGTGGAAAGGTGTAAGAGTAAAGGATAGGGAATCGATAACTTAAATGAGATGACGAATACCTGCGAACTGCATCCATTAAAATCACATCTGAAATACTTGCATATTTACAAACTGCACCATGGAGAATACACGTATGCCAGAAAGGAAAACATTAAATCAAAATATCTTAGCCCATAATTTAACTTTATTTCAAAATGAAAAAAATGATGGGTACAACACATAAAATTATACAGACTGTGCAAAAAAACTTCCACTTCCACATCTTCATTAACAAATAAATTACGATCATAGAGCAAAAAGGATGAATCACTACTCAGTTCGCATTCTCGAATAAGAGAGTTCGACAAATCGAAAATGTGTCATAATCTGGAAATTATCGGCCTTAACTGTCATTGGAAAAAGGAAAATATAAATTAAATAGAAACGCCCACTAGTGTCTCGAAGTAATGGAAGACCTACAAATACTGATGCAAACAGTACATCACTTCGAGAATCAGCGAAGATCATTGAAATCACAACATATCTCGTGGGAGAAAAACTATCCCTTCAGGCTCCAACAAATGATGGATTTGAAAGTAGAGAATACATCGTGACTGAAACTAGATTTCCCAAATTTAATAAGGCTAGAAAGAATAAAAAGACGGAAATACTTGGAACTTTACAATTTAAACAATTACAGGACCCGAATGGTAACCGTAATAAGATGTAAGAAAATAAACCGACAAAAACGAACAGACAACAAATTCAATAAAAAAGAACAAAGCTAGGTAAGAATACAATAATTAGGAAATGAATGCTTTGTGGCAATTATTTAAGCCAATAATTGTCCTCTTTGACTAAAATCAAGAATAGATCCAATAAAACATTGGAAAACTCTCGAAGGAGAAATTATTCATAAACAATAACAATAATAGTAATTACGGCAATATCAGTGAAAACAGTGTCCGACCCAATATCACTAATTTTTCGAAAGAATTAAAATTCCGCTCAATCAATTTGCAAGTGCATCACTGAATTCAAATATGACAAATGTTCAGAACTAAAATCTAATCGAAACACAAATGCACCGAATATCAAATGAACGGATACTGATCATAAGGTCCTATATATATGTAATGCAGAATTTTCGATTTGATATTTGACAGTCGGAATATCGGAAACTGCAATCATAACTATTGTAATGTGATAATTTGCTACACAAGGCAGGCATTACTCACGTAATTTATAGATGTACTTACTTTTATTCAAAACCTAAATATTTTTTAATTTAGTCTGATTGCAGACACGGAATGCCTGAGTTAAGAAGAGAATCGAAAAGGCAGAGAACGAGACCTCTTAACACTTCTCCTTCAAGAAAAGAAAAAAAACCGATATATGGGGTAATTGCCAAGAATTCATGAAAAAGCAGCTGGAATAGATTTTGAAAACATGAAATGAATGAAACTACCAGGCAAACTAGCAAGGGCAAGTAAATATCGAAAAAGTAGGAAAAAAGAGCCAAACAATTTACTGGCCGTGGAAGAAAAAACAAAACGACACAGGGAAACTTAGAACCAACAGGCGACACCAAAGAAATAGAAGACACAAACACACATCTGCACAAAGAACACGCATGACAGATACACCGAAGACTTTAACTTAATGATTGATATCAATTTTCAAATAATGAACATATGCTAAAATACCCAACATTTTATAGAGGAAAGGCGAAGTTCGCAATTCATCCAACATTATTTCGATATCTAATGTCAAAAAAGTTACTTTTTAATTATTAAAGAAACTAAGCAAACAACGACCCATTTTTAAAAAATGAAAAATCCATACAGTTGCAGACTTTTTAAACTTTATAAAAATAATTCACATTTCAGCAACGATAAACAACTTGTATTTCTTTAATCAAGATCGGTAGAAATTCACTAGATGGCTTAAAACCCGTTTAATAATCTTTACAGACCCGATAAGTTAGTAATGCGAGTCATCTCTCGTTGCAACTAATTTTAAAAGTGAAACCTGCGACATACAGATATCAAAGCTTCTTTCAAGATACCAAACCCGCAAAAAAAACAATGCTAATGGAAGTAATTGCTTTAGGTCATCGATAAACTATTGCACTTCTACATTCTCAGACTTTGAACCTCAATCTCGGACTGCAAGACCCAACAAGATGTATAAACTGTTGTTTCCAATAATTAAGCAAAAAGCGGTATGGAAAGGAAACACGGTGTATAAAATAGCTTGCTGCAAAAAGCTCAATTTAAGGGACAGAAAAATCATACAAGGAATACCGATCTAGAAAGGGATGAATTTTGGCAGTCAGTAACATTATAATTCATTTGAAAATGCTACGATCAAATTAAACAAGCAAATGATTATCCACTTGAAAAGACAAGTTGAGCGGTGCTACGAAAGAAGACATGCAGCTTATCGAATCAAGAATACAGCAATGTTCCCTGGAATAACATAGTACATGAAGAGAGCTCGAAGTACAGCAAAATATATGCAAAAATAGAGGGAGACATTGAGTTTCCGTTCAAACTGCACTATTCCTTGCACCGATAGCATCGGCAATGGTCTGCTGAGTACTTTGTGACATCGCCATTCCTTGAGTCTGCTGCTGTTGACTTAATGCTAACAGTGAACTGACTGCACTATGTGCCAATCCAGTACCATTCGGCGACATTAAGCTCAAAGTACTGCTTCCCGAACTGTTTAAGCGGTCCTGCTGCTGCGCTGCTACCGCAACCGCTGCTGCGGTGGCCACCGCTGACACTGCTTGCTGTTGCACAGCTGCATTTCTTTCAACAGTGCTGGCATCTCCAGCTGTTCCTTGGCTGCATCCTTGATCAGCACTGCAATCATATAATATTTCGTTTGCCTCAGAGAGGGAATGATATCATCCTCACCATACTAAACAGCAATACAATATCTATCTTGCAATGATTGTTGATAAATTTCATAAAATTGACTGTAGGAAGAGATAAAACAAAACAAACTTTGCGTTTTCAAACTTGATGTGATGAGAGCTTGCGTGCGGTAAATGTGCACTCATCGAAAGAGGTCCACTTGCATGGGTTGATTCATGTCCGAGCTGCTGAGAACGCTGCCGGAACGCACGACCGCAAAACTGACAAGAAAATGGTTTGGCACCTGAAACCCAAAAATTATCTCTTTTTTGAATGTGGAAGCCCATACATACTTAATTAATTAGCACGTTCTAACCTCTCAATCTGACTTTATTTTACTCTACTACATGAATCTAAGCTCCATGAGTCATATGAAATATTCAAGAGCCCTCTTACTGGCCTGTGTCAAAGCTAAGCAAATATCAACCAGTATGAATTCTCTCGTGCTGATCCACATGCGACTTTTGAGTGAAACGTTTCGGACAAAAGCGGCACTGATACGGACGATCATTCGAATGTATGCGTAAATGCTGTTGCAAACCACCACGCGCTTTGAAACGTTTACCACACTGTTGACATTCATGCATTCGTAATAATCGACATTCTTCCATGTGAACTCGTAACTGAAAAATTGATCATGTTCACTACTTTTCAACAGGTAAAAAGAAATAAACTCTAGCGAAACGAAACTAATGAAAGGTCGAAATTTCTACAAGTTCTCCGATTATTGATAATAAATGTTTCATTTTTACTCCTATTTGAAACTAATAATTAATTTTTTGTTTTCTTATTTTTTTATAGCATTCTGAGTAACAGGACTATTTTTCATCATTATCACATTGAGGTAGATTAAATAAGCTGCTATCAAGCTCATTGCCTACAGTGGCAAAAATAATTTTCCCTATTTTTTGTCTTTTCCCCCAAAAGCTGTCAAGGTTCAACAGGGTTAAAGAAAGAAGGTAGTTCATTAATAATCTAATTAAAAAAATTTCCCTGCATCTTTATCTTTTACAAGATAAACGGCGAGAGAAATGTCTTGGGAAGAAAAGTGACATCAACGGATAAATATATCGAAAGAATTACAACTGTCAACAAGTTCTCGGACGATAAAAATATTCTCAACTCATGTGTGATCTAAGAGTGAAGAATTTAATAGAAAATACTTTCCATTATGCTGAAAATAATATGAAGATTTTTATAGAAAGAAACGATATTTTTCAATATTTATTAAAAGACTCGATAGTTTTGTATTATCTGCGAACAAGTTGTTTTGTTCAAAACAATTTTTATTTCAAAATGCACTCTTTTTCCATTTAGTTCTCAATGAACGCATTTTCATTATATAGAAATATATCTGTACAATATACAAAAAATTAAGCAAGTTGATGAAATCTGCAAAACATTTTGAACATAATGGTGCCACTGATATAATTCTTCAGGAAACGAAATTATGCTACCGATGCAAGGAACAGGTAAACTCATTTCGGTACAGAATGTCATTGCTCTTAACTTTTTAGCATTCTAGAAGCAATAAGTCGCACCGATCTAGCGGTAATAGAGATTTGGAATTTCAAAGTATAAGTTACTGATTCAAAAAAAAAGAATTTTCAGCTAATGAACAATGAAATAATGATAGATGTATAAGTATCAATTACTTTCGTCAGTGATGTTCACGCAAAATTTCAAGATTTGAAGGAATGCTCGAATTTAACGGATATTTTTCAAAAATGTGATGCTGTTTCAGAATCATTACAAAGCGATGTCGTCTTAGTATTTCTTTATCAATAACGATAAAAGACTGCACTGGAACTTCACTGTTTAAAGATTTTATCTGAATCTCTTCCATTACTTCCTATTCTCATTGAAACGATATCAAACGCTTCCTATACAAACCATTCTATTTGATCCATCATTCAAGATTCACATACAATATTTTATTCGCAATCTTGCACGTTTTTTGTTTTCTGTACGCATCCTGCACGTTTTTTGTTTTCTGTACGCATCCTGCACGTTTTTTGTTTTCTGCACATTTTTTGTTCTTACCTACCACACAAGCTCTTTAAAATTTTACAGTTACAATTTCATTCTGATAATGGCACTTTATTACTGAAATATCCACTCCATAGAAAAACTTATGTAAGAATCCAAAAGTCGCACTATCCCAGTTATAATAGAAATTGCTAAAAAATTAGTTCATTGTTAAGAACGTTTTAAAATAAAAAATATTATAAAATTGTTAAGAACATTCATTGTTAAGAACGTTTTAAAATAAAAATATCGAAGTTTACCCTTAGTTCTTCATCTTAAAACTTAACAGAGATACTTTAAAATATCCTTGGATAGCAATGTTTGGATTAACATCAATCACATAAAATATCCACGGTTCCTATTTTATCCGACGAAATAATTTAATGAACGAGATGAATATTACTACTGTTTAATGCCAAACAATGCTAACGTGAAGGGATAGCCTGCTTAAAAATGTATAATTTAGAATAAAAATTAAATATTACCCATCATAACTTGCGAGAACAAGATAAATAAGTATAAAAAAGGACAGGAATTATAGTCAACATATAATGTTAAATGAGAGATTGCTTTAATTTGAAATCTATTGAATTTGATTTCAGAAAAATTTTAAAAAGCCTTTTTGGTACAAAATACAATCAAAACCAGAAAGTTTCTATCAAAAACCAAAAAAAAGCCAAAAAGTTCTTAATAAAATAGTCCTAATACTTCCTATGAACTCGTTACTGTGATCAGTTTGATGTTTTTTCCAATTAATTAAATAGTTGGCATTCACACTGTCATATGCTTATTTATAAAATTTTTTTCAACAAATTACATCAAATTACATTAATGTGTCACACACCGTAATAAGTGTAAAGTTGTTGCGTCGAAATCGTGAGGTAAGATCGGTCAATAGAATGATATTTCAACTTTGCAAGATTGATAAGATAGTGGTTAACACTTCAAACAGTTGTTTTTAACTACTTGTCTCTTTGCGCTAGGATAAATAGACGAATATTCTATAAGGTAGCAGCACATCGCAGCAAGTTAAACGCTGAAGCTACTTTGTGATTTGATCGGGATCTAGACATATCCTAATAAGACAAAGGCAATAACTATGTGCACTGCAAATATTTATAATTTGGCTTCCTCAAAAAGCATGCAATACTAGCGGTTCAACAGATTTGTCCTTGAAGAGCTTCAAATAGCTCTGACTACTCCGACTACTTAGCTTTCGTTATTTAAACAAAGTGTGATTACCAACATCATTTCACATGTGATATCAGGGCCAAGTGTTTTAAATAAATAGTTTGGTAGCTTGCATCTCAAGACTAGCTTTCGTATAAATCTATCTAGACTGGAGACATATCCTACTTCCGCTTTCCGATTTCTGAATCTGACTAAATTCTCGCTCTTTTATTGAAGAACATTCAATAAAATAAATTCTTAAAAGGAATACATTATACTAAAAATCAAATTATGTTCTGCAAAATCTTACCTGACTGGAAGTCACCATAATAAACCTGAATTATTCGATCTGGTTTTCATGAACAAGAAAAAGAACGTTAAACAGTACTCAACAGGCATAATGATCAGCTGCACGTTCACAGCTTCACGGACACCTCACGGACAACCTCATAGAATATCATGAGCATTTGGAGACAGTGTGTATGAATTTTATCAAAGCATGAAAATCATATAACTGGAGGATAGATCCTCTCAGCCCTGCTATTTTCACAGTTATTTGTCATAGTTAACCATGGTGATTTGAAACGATGTTGCTTGTTAAGTATAAAAAAGTGAGCAATTGAAAATGAACTTGATTTAAAAAAAAAAATTAGTCCCCATTCTGTATTTGCGACAATATTTTGATGTACAAAGATCTCACTGATGCTAAAGATAATCCGCTAGCGATCAACAAAAGAATCAGAAAATATGCTTGCGGGTTGGTTATGCAGGATAATTACAAATCTTTTGCAATATTCTCTGCATTACTTTATTGCAATCGTTTTGATCAGCACGGCACAGATAATTACTGACGATTACACGTCATCCAACTTTATATTTGATGATCCAAGAATCATGACTGAGAAAAGCACCAAAAGAAATACAACCATCAATTATAGAATCGTGCTGCACTATGTATAAGTACATAATGAAAAAAGAGTAAGGAATATCAAAGAATTTCATTTAATTTTGAAAAGAAAATTATTCTGAGGCTAATATGAAATAGTTTGTTTAACCCGTTTCCACTAAAACTTGGAATTAACTTGAAAAGATATACTTCGCCAACTCTACATTGACCTCTAAAACCAATTAAAACAATCTAGTTCTTTCACTGACGGAGCGTTAAAAATTCTGCTTAGGAGTTTAGGACAGAGTGTGAAAAAAAAGCAGCAAGTAATATTACTATAAAGGTGAGATAAAATCACTAGTAACTGAAAATAATAAAAAAGCACCAGGAAAAGCGAACTAATAATTGAAGAAGATTTCGCATGAAAACTAAAAATTCCTCAAAAATCAATAATTTAAACATCCCAAGTTTAATTTACCGATCAGCAATCTTGAATATTAAATGAAATATATTAACAAATTTCTCAACATCTCTACTGAATCAACGATTATGACTGACAGTCATTTATTGAAATATTTGAAAGATCAACAAAAAATATCGTCGGAGAACAGTATAATTGAAAATATAGAATCGGCGAAAAGTTTCAATATGGAAATGGAGAAAAAGGCCAGGAGAACTGAAATAAAGTCAGTGTCTCTCTCCAAATAAAAAATTACTTTCAATATTTAACTGTCGTTTATTTTACGTTGGTCAGCTTGAAGTTAATTTTTTACGCAAAAAAAATCAAGAAAGATAACAGCCAGCACTTCAAATCATTTTTATCGATGATGAGTATTCTGAAGCCAAAAGTCAAGAGAAACAGAATGACCTTCAACGTCACAAGACTATTTTAAAATATTTACACCGTATAAAGAACAAAATGTTTAAAAGTGGAAATATCGGTTAACGTCAGGCTATCGCCAAACATACTGGAGCATATTTAAAAATCCAAATTCAAAATCTTACTCATCTCGTATTTTATAAAAGCATCTTCATTTTTCAACTATTGAAAACAAACCACAGCTTGGTCGGCCCACTTCTTGGGACAATAATGGCATTTGATAAGACCATCATGGTGGCTCGAGCGATGCCTAGAACGGAGCGTTGTGGTACCGCTTTGAACATTGCTTTCTCGTGAACTGCTTGCTTGCTGTTGCTGAGAACTATTACTTGGCCCCAAACTATGCTGCTGATAGGCAAGATTGAACGAGCCTGAAATACGTTTGTTCATGCCTTTTTGTTTACCTTCCAGAGCAATTAAAACATATTTTTTATTTCTTCACATATATTTTTTATTTCCCTAATCAATAAAAATCACCAGGGAAATAGTTTAGTTTCAGAAAGTTTAAAAAGCAGATGATTGTTACCTATTGCAAAGGCCGATGGCATTAAGTGACCGATAGATATGAATGGCATTAGATCACTCTGGCCTACATTTCTGTTCAAATGGCTTACATCTAATAAATAGTCCATACCTATTTTATTTTGTATTTTTTCAGTATAAATTTATGTCACTTACCTCAGCACATATAACACTAAATGAATATGAATCAGAGGCCACGTAAAAGTTTCAAAAACATAAGATAGTACCTTTCATGAGGCTCGTCACATCCACAGGTGACTCTGAAAAAGATACGTCATTAATTAAATTTTGAAAATGACAATAGAAACAGATGGAAAACAATAGTGGGAAATAGTTCTAGGAACTGCTGCATGATGCACGTTTTCCATAAAAAGCAACCGATTCAATAAAATTTACGACAAAAGAGATTCTTAAATGTCTCATCCATATCTACTTATTTAAATAATTAAAGAGATTTGATATATGTAAATTAACTGTTCTATTTCTATAGAAATGATTAAAAAATTTTTTTTAAAAACAATTTTTTAAGTGGAGTACAAGATGATGCATTCTCAGGATTGACTGCGCTCATATCTTTTAAAAGCAGCACAAGAAACTGTTGGGAAATAATAAGTGTTTGCACTAACCATTTCCACTTTTGGGTGCAGTGTCTTCCGGGCCGGGATGTTCGTTATGTGCATGAATTGCAGTACTGGTCCCCCCTTGGGTGCTCTGCAATGTGTCGGATGATGATGGAGAGCATGAAGTTGGTGACATTTCACTTGGTGATGACATATTCTCTCGTGCTCTGCAAACCTAATTTGTTAGTATTTTTGAAAGGAGATAGAAGGATAAATGCAAAATTTAAGATATTAAGTGTATGTATACAAGATAATCGAAAACTGAAAATCCGAAGAAAACTTAATAAAATGCCTCTACGATTTCTGGACATTTCTTGCATATCAAATGCAGGCTTATGCCATGACATAAGAAAGATAAAATCTGTTATGATTTAAGAGAAATAAAACTTTAAATGCTTTAAATGACATTGCAAGATGTATGTATTCTAAGGAGTGATTACTTTGAAAACCAACATAAGAAACTGCTGGGAAAACAATAAGTGCTTGCACTCATCTTTTCCAACTCAAAATTTTTACTTAGAAAGAAAGTTAACTGCATCCTAAATCGAAGGTGGAAGTTGTGAAAAAGAAAACTTAATAAGTGCTGGCACAAAATATTACTTTACAAACATTAAGACTGAAAAAAAAATTGTAATCATGATACATACCCATTAACTATAACCTGAGTATGTGCGCGATTTGGTATAGCAAAACCTGCCAAACGACCGTGTTCTGAAGTGCTCGATGCTGCTGCTGCTGCTGTATTCATTTTTAGTAGTGCCTGTTCTTTCGCCACTATGCTTGCTATCATGTCCAAATCTTGAAACTGAAAATATTCCAAAATTTATCCCTATTTGTATTTTTGGTCCAGTTATGGAGAAAAAAATCCATCAGACACGGTAACCTACCCTGTTCCAGCCCGCCTGTCTTCGTCAACCCATCCTTTCTAGGAAAAACCTTCCAAGTATAGTAGATTCGCCTTTAATATAGTGTACCAGCACTATCCCATTGCAGCGTGTCGTTTTGTTACGCTGCACATTCGATGGTACCATATCAACTAATCTTTCGAGGGTTCTGGTCAACATTCCATTTCACACTCTCTCAACTATTAGCTGATTATACTGTTGTCAGAACAGTACCCTCTTACTCTGAAAGTTTGTCAAGAATCAAAAGATTTATCAAAAGACATCATCCGAACGAAGTACTTCGAACCGATGAAGGACAGCCTTGATGAAGGGGAGAGTTGCAAAAATGGAATTGGGTAAGACCTGTCCAAGGACCTCTTTTATAGCAAATTTGCATAAAAATTTGAAAAAGATTGTTTATTGTAAAGAACGGGAAAAATGTAGTCGAGATGTGATACACGAGACAGGGACTGAAGAGAGGAAAGAAAAAGGAAGAGAGGAAAGAGGCAAAGAAAAAGGCTGGAAGAGCTTGCTTTTGTATTGGAAAAGCTTTTTGTGAGAGGTGAGGGAGGGGGAAGAAGAGGACGGGGAGGGTAAAAAGTGCTACCTCTCACCCTGCTTTATTTCCTTTTTGAAAACAAGGAAAGAAATAGAGAGAGAGTTGTAGCTAGAACACGGCATGATTGAATTGTGGAAATGAATGGAAAATTTTCCAGCTGTACTGTGGTCTGCTATAACATGGAGTCTTTTTTGAAACATATTTCAATTGATGCAAGGAAAACTTCTGACAAGATGGATCAGACCCTCATTCATTTATGGTTACAAAAAAGGAAATTTTCAAAAAAAGTCCCACTACCCACGTCAAGAAGCAAAAACCAGTGACAACAACCATAACAATAATTTCAAAAATATGAATGAAGAAATTGCAATGACGTTTTTCAAAAAAAAAATTTTTCCCCACTTTTTTTGAAGAAACCCTAACAATTTTTCCATCACTGAAAAAACTCACAGCTCAAATTTTCAAACAGAATTAAAATTTGTTGCAAAACAAAACCGAGAAAATTCTCATTTCTAAAAATGGAAAAGGGGAAATGCGGAAGACATCAAAAATTGCTCTCTGATTGTTTCAAATAAATTGGATTTTCAATAATACAAGCAAAAAAAAATCTCTCGAGCTTCATAAAGCATATCCAGTCAGCAAATAATATTAGCAAATCGTGATGAAAGCAAATACTTCCATACTACCTCAGGAAATATCAGATGGACAAAAATGAATAATATTATCTATGGTTTTTCTCTAACAAAAAAGCATGCATGAAGCAAATCAAATTAACATAGATCAATCGTACACAACTGTATCATATAAAGTTACTAGTTACTGAATGAAAAAATGTAACTAAGAGAAAAAAAAACAACTACAAGTGATTAGTGAGCGCAGATCGAGGATAATTAAACTTTTAGCATCTGATGACATATATTTAATTAAAGAGGAAAATATTCTGCCGGTACCAGTTTATTCAAATATTCCTCCAATGAGTTTTATTTATATTTAATAACTCACTTTATATACATCAAAAATCACTTTCCCTCTAAAAAAGCGTACAGTATAACATTTTGAGCCGACAGCAAAAAAAATGAAGAATGCGATAAATACGGAAATGTATTATTCGAAAATGACATGATGGAACCAGTAATCTGGAACATTGTGCGCCTGACATCCGTTAGCCCTCATTAATATCAAGTAGTGTACTGAAGATCAAAAATATTCTTGCGATAAATATGACGGAAGGAAATATGATGCAGACTCAACATATTTACGACACACAACTTTTAGATTAGGGTAGAACTATTTATGCTATTTCGTATGAAAGTAGCAGAAACATGATTAATCAGAGTAAGTGTAACTGCTCATAAATCACACTCTCAACACAGAACTAAAGATATTTTTTTAAACGAGGTACTGTCTTAATTTATACAACAAAAATAACAAATAAAGAAAGGCAGATAACTCCACATCTTAATAATAAATTTTTGGATTTTAGATTTTCCGGGAAAAAACATTTCAATAGTCATATTAGTGAAAAAGAGTAAAAAGAGCTGAAATATATAAAAAGCGCTCCGTTTGCTATTCATTATGGTGATTTCTGCAAATTATCACTTCTTCCATCCTTTCCCAATTTGCTGCCAATAACTTGATGTTGAGAGATTTCTTGAACACATTTATTACGATTAATAATAATACTATGAAAATGCTTTCAACAAGCGGGATCGAATAGACATTTTGCTTTATTACTCGTTTAATTCATACCTGGATTAATAGCAAGAGTTAATTACTATAATTTAGTGTATTTAAAACCAAGTAAAAAATGATTAACAAGAGAATTGTTGATATGATGATGAAGAAAAATGCAGAATCATTATTTATTGATAGCTAATAATAACGTCGTACTTCGAAGAAAGATACTGAAGTGACAAGTATTAATCAAGTCTGAAAGGCTGTGATAATCTGTGAAGAACAAACAATATTTAGTCATCAAAAAATTAACATTGTCTTCACTTTTTGCAGAGGAATGGAAAAATACCAAATTTCATTTTTTTAACTTATTGTCTTATAAATTTTTATCTTCAGTTTCCAACTAATAGGCAATGGATAAAGTAGGATAGAAAGCAATACCAATAATTATTCAAAATCACCTATATATCGACCTAAATTTTACATGGTATCCATCAATAATTGTCTAACGATCTCCAAGACGCTAAATTTCAGAAAAATGTGGCTTGTTTTGCGAAGTCAAATCAAAAATAGCCTTCTCTTTTCCAAACACAAAAAAATGGACATCTTCACACAGAGAAGTACAAGAGCCAAGAAAAAGAGAAACATAAAGAGAAAGAGAGACTTACAACGTTACATATTTTGTAACCTATCACAAACCGACAGCATTACAATTATCATTTACTCAATTTCGAAGTAATAAAAACGAGTATACTATTAGACCCAATGGTGCAGTCTGTTTTTATCACTTCTTTTGATACAAAAAGTTACAGAACAGTGCTAAGTTAGTTATGAAGAATGTATTGAAAAACCTATGACCGATCATCTAGTTACTTATCCGTATCCATTCTATTTGTTTTGACAGGAATTAAGATATTAAAAATCCTACTGACAACCAATAAAAAAATCTGATATAATTTTGAATCAAGTATATGAATCCAGGAACTCTATATGGAAATGAATCTTGATAAAATTAATATGCAAACCAAACAACATAAAAAAATCTCTGCAATATGCGGAGATTTAATCCTTTTCAATAACTACATGTTGAAGGAACCAGCAATAAAGCAATATTAAGGTCACCTTCCTCAAGTTTGAAGGTGCATCATTTATAGTAGAACTTAAACGAGGATTTCGAATAGGAAAAATATAAATATAACAACGCTCCCTCCAAAAAAATGACAGAAAATATTAAGTGGAAAAGCGTATTATTAGCAGAATCAAGAAGCATCCATCAATCATAAATGTTATAATTGGAGTACACATGAAGTGCACGAGGAAAAGAAATAATGAGATAAAAACGATGAATAGAAACTTGAATGTACTCAAACGACATTGAATAATGCCCAAACCAGTTTTGATCAAAGTTCTTAACCCGTTAAAAGCTGGCTTCTACGATCTTCGCCATACTTACCTGTTGATATTTGTGAGGAATATGTGGATACATCACTATATATATATAAAAACCAAACATTAAGACATCATTTCTTTATGTTAGTATTTTAAAAAAATTGTCGAAAAAGGAAGACAGCGAAGCGGGAATGAATGAAAAAAGAAATCAACGTTCCAATCACTGTCGCAAAAAAAGAAAATGAAAGAATGGGTAGAAATGTGGGTGTTGCATCCCTTTCAACATATGGAATATTGAATAAAAAAGAGAAACAAGATGTGAAAAGATATAGCTCGAATAACGAATATGCGCGATATGGCAGATACATATCACTCTAAAACAAGGACTATTACTTTTCCATTACGCTCAACATTTTCCTTTCACCAGATGATTGTTAAACGCCGACTAGACAAAAATTGAATCAAGCGACCAATACAGCAAAAGCTGAGTGAAAAAAAAAGATCTAACAAAGACTATCGCAGAAGAAACCAAGGGGAAAATCAGAAGACGAAATAGCTAAATTCTGTAGCAATAATTTCAAAATCCGAAAAAGCACATTATCGTTATAAAATTTTAAACTTCTTTCCCATTAATTTTTGTTTCATTTAATAAACCGGTTTCGTTTTTTTATAGTATCTACCTCTGTTGGAAAAAAATTTCCGGCATTTTAAAGCTTATAAATTACATCATACTAAAATATTGGTAAGATATCATTAGATACCTGTCAAAAATAAAAAAAGACTGTAAACTAAATTTTAAAAAAAAACTATAAATTAATAACTGTGTAGATTATAATCTAGTCAGTGAAAGCATCTCTGTTCCTATCCACCACCGTACTAATCCAGTGATTTGAAACAAGAATTATTGCTTATTCAAATGTGAGCAATATTCGAAAAATCCACTACAAGATTTCGAATTCTTAGAATTTTTGCAAAGATATTCGCTTCCATTCCTGTTTCTTTTGTCGAAAAACCTGGTTCAAAAAGCGGAAAATTTTTTCGGAAATCTTTATGGAAAGTAAATGTAATCGATGGCAGCAATACTGGGTATGGCAGAACTATCTCCTACCAAGGGGTCGGAATTACGGAATCAAAATATATGAAAGTGAGGTCAGGTAGAGAGAAGTGGTAATATCACAGTTAATCAACAACTTATTTTATCATTACTTCATAGTGTAAAACAGATATCCTGAAACCGACTGGAAAATACTGCTGAAAGAAAACTCAAATTAATTACAGAGTTCATGAAAATAAGCTAACTCACAGAAAAGAAAAAGAAATGAGGAAGAACAAAAATTCTATTTACAGGCAATCAAACTTTGAGACTGAAGCTTGACTTAATTTTGCTTTAAAATACCGCAGTACGTGATAAAGCGGAACAGTTGATCATTCAACACTTCTATACTGTATATTATTGATATTATCTAACAGCACCATGCCGCAGCAACACGTCGCGCTCAAACATCATTATAGTAAAAGTGTAGCGGTGAAGGTAAGATATGTCTTAATAATAACAATTTAAATATGTGAATAGTACACCAGCTAAGATGCAGCGGGAATTCTTCTTCAAATTTTTCAAATTTCAATTTAAAAACTGCAAATGCAATATTCCTGACAAATCAATAATTCGCTTTGTGTACTTTTCTGTCTTAGTATTAAAAATTAAAATTCTTTCTTTTAACAGAATAGAAGAAAGGATTTTAATATCCACAAAACTCAAGGCAAAAACAAAAACAAGGAAAAAATTTTCTTATTATCTTCCTTAGAGAATACGAAAACCTTCAGTGTTTTCGTTATTTACACAGCAGTGATTAGGCATCTTTGTAGTATGTTCCACAAAAAACACGGAATAATATAGTGTCTTGAATGGTGCACACAATATTCATCATTTTACAATCAGTCATAACATCAGACAATGTTTTTAATTGGTATGAGTTAGCGTAATAAAAACTAAGAAATACACTCGGTTAACTCGCTTCGAAAATATCTCTTTACTTGAAATATTCAAAATGTTTGCAAGTTCTTGTTTTAGAAATACTCTCGATAAGCTGAACTGCATAAAATTGTACGAGGTGCAAAACGCGCTATCTCAAATAATTTAATTCGAGAAATATGGAAGGGTGATCCTCTTCATGAGTGTCTTGTGATCCACTTCCATCTATTCGTAACATAAATATATAAACATTTGACACATACCACTAGGGCAAATACTAACTTGATAAAGAGGTGCATTCATCGGATTCATAGGATCTTTCGCAGCCGCAGCAGCAGCAGTTCCATCAAAACTTGAATAACGCATTGCCAGTGGATGACTTGTACTTCCAACAACTTCTCGCGTGACGCCTCCTTGCTGTTGGGCTAAATTATGTGGCGGAAGAATAGCCATTGATGCCCAAGGAGGGGTCTGAAATAGACTGGCCATGCAACCAGTCTGAAATTTCTCCAATTGGTATGTATTTCGGTAAAATATTCGTCAAATTTTTTCTTTTTAGTCTCAGGATTTATTTAAGGATATTTCAATAATAAAGTGTAAATATTCCCCAGCATTCGATCATCACTAAATTCATCCATTGTTAAATAAGATCAAGATTACGACGTCTTGGAATATCAAAGATAAAATCCATGTTTCAGCAACATTTAAATTCAATATCAAGACAAAGCAATGTACTCGAAAATTAAATTTTAAAAATGAACCTCGTCATGAGTGCTCATGTTAGATGTATCATTCGCGATTGCACAAACAGTGGTAGCAGCAGCGATTGGCTCTTCTTGCTTCAACTGTCTAGAACTAGTACCACCGCTAAGAAGACGCTGCTGTGAAGCTGCAGTGCTATTACATTCGCTAATCTCGCCACAAACATCAATGTAATTTTTCGTAGAAGAAGACGACGACTGATTCAACATTACACCAAGTTTGGTCTATAAAAAAGAACCCTGAACGCTTCATTGCAATGCAATTATTTAATATTAAAAAGTGCAACACTTGAGAAATCTGCATCAAAATTGTTTTAAAAATCGGTATTATTTTTCTTTGATTTCTTAATCAGTCCACTTCTTCTTATTACACCAATCATCACTTCCACATTTCAATAAAACAATGTTCTTTTATTTTGTAACAATAAGATTCTTGAATAAACCAACAAGTTATCAATAACTTAAGTTTCATAAAACATTTGAAAGAAAATTGCATTTCTTCTCATTGTCACTTTTGCTGTGATATCATTCTATAAAAGACGTTTATGCAGGAATTCTTATTCAGATCACATCATAACTTAACTCCTATTATAACAGCACAAAATTACATATATAATCAAATACGAGCTTTCTCCGAAGACCTTAAACTTTTTCCATATCAATCATCTATTTATAATTCAAAATGTAGCATTTCTTGAAATTACTAGCTTCACTTATATACTAGCATGCGTATACAAAACATGTAAAATGTGCATTGTTCAATATGAAATTACGAGAAAAAATAACGCGCGAAAACATCTTATCATCATTATTAAGATGCACATATTTATATATTCGATGTGGTAATTGTTTTTTCCGTCTGAAAGGCTCATATTTGTGAGTAAACCACAAACACTATCAAGTAAGGGAAGCAATAATCAAAAATGGAGCACGATAACATACTTCAAAGTGAATAGAAAAAAGTGTTGCAGAGAACTGGGAAACTCCACTCAGTAATGCAGTCAAATAACACGTTGATGAAGTTCTCCACCCAACTTGCTATTAAAATTTCAGTGCTTACATCCCTGAAAATTAAGAAAATTAATGAATTAAGTGCGATGGTAATTATATAGTATAGCATGTCATATTATCTGAGCCAGTTAACATGCTAAGTTTTTGTGGTATGAGAATACAAAGATTATTAAATGTTCTCCTACCATAAGAACTTAGTATGCCTTCGGCAATTTTGTAATTATTTTCGAATTTTAATATGGAACCATGTTAGTTAAGGTATTTAAGAAAATAAACATTAAATGAAAATTGAAAGGGCCACAAGTCACAAACTATGTGGAAAATCACAAATTGTGTATTAAAGCACTGATAAGATTTTCTCTGCTGCGCTGAATAATCAAATCAATCAAACCCGAAGTACCTACTTTATAAGATAGAAGTGGATTTCTAGAGATCTCCAGATGCATCAGGAGACAGTTCAAGCCTATTTCGCCACACTAAACGATATTGTTAGAAAATTAAATGCAAGAACATTAGAGTGAAGGAGATATTTTCTTCACAGAGAGGTGAAGAAAGCGAGATAAGTGGAGTGGAGTCTGCTAGCTGCTGTATGTACGTTAACCCCGGACATCTTCCAATCGCACACGTCTCGTGACAACCACTCTCGCCCAGGAACTCGATATAACCAACTTTCTCAATTACCTGTAGAGATATTAACAGCTACTCCCTTCTCTTTTTTTTCTTTTAACAGACTCTGAACACTTCAGGTAACAGTCCACAAAAACCTTAGTGATAGCTGGTAGCAATAACTGCATAATGATTAAATGAATGAATATCCAACAACGACGTCCTGCCATTCAATCTGTCGAGGAAAAAGGTAGCAAGACATGCCACCCACCTCTCGTACATCACGTTAGGAAAAGCTCACTCACAGCACGACTTACGTTCTGCAACAGATAAACCGTACCACCATATACAATGACTCTTTTAAAAACTCTTTCTACTTACAGTAGCTTTAAATCCGCCATGACAACCCACACACCCGAATGTTTCTGAGCATGTCATCTCTGCAAGTATGTCACGCCGAACAAGTGAAAATAAGTAGGCCTTTTTTGCACGCCTTTTTATATACTATTACTTTAGGCTATTTGATAGATGTGGATTTTTTTACATAAACACCGGCATATGATGAGTCTTTTCATACTCTTTTTCCTTTTCCATTTGTTTCATGTGTTTGTATGTTTTTATGAAAGGAAAGCTTTCTCTCTTCTTGTCGTACCTAACTCAATTCGAGAAATCCAGAAGTCCCAAATTTTCGCCGAAACATCAGGCAGTTCATAAAATATACCGCCTTGATTTTTGTTACATTAATCAGAAAAAAGACCCACAATGGAAGAAAAGTAGTGTGCGGAAATCCTGGCTACAATCGTTTATTAATATTTTTCATTATATGATTCAAACGCTTCGGAATCATTCAATTGGATTGATTTCTTCTTACGTTCCAATTGTTTCCGCATTGATGGCTTGATTCGTTCAAACGGACGTGTATTTCCTTCCGATTCTAATACCCGTCGTTTGTTTTGTAACTCTCTAAATAGGTACCATTCCTCTAGGGACACATGACCTATTTTTTTTGCGAACTGTTCCTCACTGATATCTAGAATCTTCTTTAGTTTCGGATTTTTCTGAAAATACAATGTATAGATCACATGATTTGGACTGATGCTCATGAGAAATAAAACCACCATTAAGCTAACATCCAAAGATGTTATGTCAATATGATCAAAATTCAAGTTGTTAGTATGGAACAGAAATACGTGACCCATCAGTTCAACAGTGTTAAGAAAAACAAAACCTACGCAACATGATAAATCTCCAGTATCAAATTATTTAAATCTGAAGTTTTCAGTCCAAATCTAGATCTTATCGTTATAGAAATCTGCAAATCTTATATAAACAAACCATTTTCAACTGTGGTCTTTTTATATCTGGAGTTTTATAAATGCCTGTTTTCAGCAAGAATTCATGACGATCCATCAGTTCCTCCAATGATATTTGCGCGAGATTTGTGCAGCTTGCAAAGTCGTCGCCGTCCATAAGCATGTAACAATAAATGTATTCAATTTTATCCTCCGTTTCGTTAGTATCGCCAAGCAATATTTCTGGAGAGGATTTTAACAACGAATAAAGCTGAAATGCAGCGATCAATATTATTTCCCTTAAATTTCAATTAAATATACAATTTTTCTGAGATAAAAGCAATTTAATTTTTCATAAATTTAGAATAAAGAAATTTCCTGCAAAGACGACAGGGAACATAATGCTCATGATATGATATATACAATGAATAAAACAGACCTGATTTTTACTGAAATGAGAAAATAAATTTTCAGCATTTTGAGCCAGTTTACTAGATTTCTGAGCAAAAAGTAACGCTGGGCATGAACAAATCGCTTCTCCCAATTTTTTATCTTGAAATCCATATAAATCAAGTACTTCCATGCATTTTTGAATTTCTTCCGGTCCTGTTGATAGTAGCTCTTCATTGTAACTATAGAAGAAAAGATATAATGCTAATTTTCTTGAGCAAAAATTCGAAATGACAGAATTAACTAACGAGAATAAGCGATGATCACAATGAATAAGTTAATGGAATACTGAAACAATCTAAAGTAACATAAAAAGACCTATCAAGCTGACAGATTTGAACAACATGAGACCTACGTTGCAAAAATGCGGATGGAGTCTTCATAAGTAAGCTGGCAGAAATCCACAATGAGTTCTATTATCTGAATGCTTGTTTCGCCTTTTTGAGTTAGTGATACAAACAGCTGAGGTACAGAAACGCAGGAATCAATGATGAACTCCGGTTGAATCCCTAACATTAATAATTCAGATCAAAAAGCCTAAACAGTTTGAGAAGATCTCAAATTTTATTAGTTCCAAAGGAAGCCAGTAGCTTCTGATGCTATCAAACACCACTGGTTCTCTCATCTTTAAAACTTTATCTTCAACATATTCACATATTAGGAGCAAAAAACTGATATCCAGCTTACCGATATCAAGCAAAAGTCTGAAAGCTTTCGTGACAGCTTCCATAGCGGCAATGTCATTCACAGGAAGTATAAACAACTTCCCATTTCTTCGCAGCTCAGCCACAAGTAGCTCTACTAATTCCAAATCAGAAATTGATTCTTTATCCAAGACTTTTGGAGTTGTCGCTTCCAACATTCGTACGTCGCTTCTGCATTCTTTTTCAATGCGACTAGTCTCTTCAAGACCCTCTTGGCCATGTTTTGTTCCTTCTAAGCTGTAGCTAAGCTTGCGTTGCCTGAATTCAAGCAGCGGAACCTGAAATTTAAACATCTAGAGTATTTCAGAACTATTCAAGCACTTCATCCTTAGAAAAATTATAAAAACACCACATACATTTAACGAACACAGCAAATGCGAATATTTCCTATATTTTTGTTCCTGATTTAAACATGCAGAAATGAGTCGAAAAAATTCACGCCTGAAGCAGGATACTTGTGATGGGACAAAACAGCGAACTGAAGTGGCCAAAAACATCCTGCTGAGAATCATCGCTGCAATATAAAAGGTGCAGCTTCCAAAACACAACATTGAAATTCAATCAAAACACCTCATCAACTATCGATCGCCGAAAAATCTGTATTTGCATGGAGCTTCGTACATATTATTCTGCAGCGTTAAGGCTAAGAAATGGTACTGAATTACTCTATTAACTTAGTGAGAAAATTATGGCAGCAATAAGAGTGAGACAAGATCACTTCCTTATGAAGCAAAAAAAAATTGTTCATACCAAAATTGCTTAATGAAGCATGCACTATTTTCAAATATGAAAAATATCCTAACGTAAGATATTTGCCCAGACAGGGACCTTTAATATTTTTATCAGGGAACTAAAAAAAATAATTTATTACAAACATAAGCAAAAATTTCGCAAGCGCTGACCTGCACTATGAGATTCAACCTGCACAGAGTAATGTAAGTTTAATAACGTATATTTAATGTTCATTTGCTTTAGAAGTAAAGGAAAACTGGTCGATGCAAAAAACAGTGAAGCAGAAGATCCTTGAAAACAGTCAGTTTCAGCAACTTAAACAAACATTTCACTTTTTATCCGCTTTCTCTCTAGTACTACAAGTCAATTTTCACTTGAATCATATTTCTGCTACAAACTCACAGATTTTAATAATAAAAAAAACTGGGAATATGACAACGTAAGAAATGCAAGAAAATAGTAAAAATGCATCATACACGAAATTTATAAAACAAACTATAAAGTGGACAATGTAATAAAACAAAAATGCAATATGAAGAACAAAATTCAGAAGATAAACTAAACATTCCAATGAAATAGCGTTGAAAAAAGAGAACAAAGAAAACATTTTGGTCAGAAGAGATCCACAGTGAACGATAACAACGTACATCGAAGTTTAAAAAGAGTAATCCGCAGTATCATCACTTCTACAATCCTCTGTATTTTCAATGCGGAAGTTTGAATCGGAAAATAAAACACATAATAATGATCTAAAATTCGAGTCGTCCCTTACGATCGGATATATATGCACGATGACTAAACATTTTGAGTATTTAAAATGCTCATCACAGAATTTCTAGCAAAAAAGAAAAAAGGACTCGAGAGAACCAAAACAAACATTCAGGAATCATTAATTTCAATACAGAAACAAAACAGGGTCGACAAAAACAAGATGACCAATTATGATCGATTACATGAAGGACGTCAAATACTTAGAGGAGTTTTTTAACAAGTATGAAAATGACATTTAAAAATTTTTTTTAAAAAAGTGCAAGAATAACAGCATGACAATGTATCAAAATGGCCGTAAAAAGCAGCTTTTTCTCATCTACATGAATACAATTAAATTCAGAAAGAAAAAGTAACTGAAAATAAAGCTAACTGATGAAGAGCTCCAATCATGCAATGAAAGCTAAAAAAAGTATAATAATTTCAACGGAGCTTTGAAAACGTGAGATTGTCTTGAGAAATGGAAAGAACTTTGAAACATCTGTAGGAAGTCGAATCACAATGTAAAATAGCTGTTGATCTCAGAAAATGGACAACGGTACATAATTCTCCAATCTATCTAGTGCTCTAGACAAACTTCCATATATCTACGTCTAGTGTGAGAAACAATTACATCATACGCAGTTGATAATCACCATTTTGTGTAATGTAGCGCACCCACGGCAAAGCTTGATAACCACTTTTTTCAATAATTTTAAGGTAACGCACCTGCAAAATACGTCGAAATTTATTGATAAAAAAAAGAGAATTTGCAAAGTTCGGTTTCGAAAACAACACTGCTAGGGTTTTACAAGACTAAAGGAAAGTCATTAAATTCAAACTAAGACCAAAGAGAAAATGGGAAAAAGTCGAAAATCTTGACTAAGAACAAAATTGAACTTGGAGCAACTACACAGTACAGACCATAAAAACAACAAAATATTAATATACCCACTGACTGAAAACAATTTTTAAAAGACGAATATACAAAAAAGACTGCTGTAATGAACACGGCTAGACAAAATCGTTACTACCAAAGGGAATGTACCTGTATTCCAGAAGTTGTGAAATAAGGAATCTCAAATTTTACTTTCATTGGTGGACGACCCTCACGGTCTTCACACTGAACCGACGGTAAGTTAAAATGTGCTCGCATTAAGTATTCTTTTCCACCTACGATATCAGTTAATTAGTTAGACTGTTTCATCACTGCATCAAAAAAGTAAAGGAATTCGGTTGGATGCTGAGTGGATTAATAAATGTTTTTTTTTTTTGTTCAGTACTATGGTTAATTTATCCTGCCTATAAGCTAATTCTGATGAAAATATTACTTTCAACTTATAATAAATCAACTGAGAGTTAATAATATACAAGAAAGATACAAAATCTATATTAAGCTATAGTCCACATTCATATATGAATGAGATCTTGCTTAGAAAGCTTCATAACCTGGGAAACTTTTAATTGTCCAAATAAATGAATTTTTTTCCGGTGTATACTTTACTGTACCAATGGAGGTTTTGAATTTGGGTGAGTCAGCATCACTTGCCACTGGGATGATAATCTCTACATTATTTGCCGTAGAGCGTCGTTTGAATTGTGATTTCGCCTAAAAGAATTGATAAACGTTACACGTGGTTGAAATTATTATTCTGCACGATGCGACTGGTGTTCAATAAAATTGGCAAAAAAAAATACAATAACGAATTTTTTTAAATAGAAAAGCTATGCTGCATAATTTGTACAACATTTGAAAATTATATGTATACTATTTCGGCTACAACTGAATTAAATAGAAGAATCAAAAATGGACTTGCAACACACCAAAAGTAATTTCTTGATCATAGTTTTAAAATCCACGACGATTGGTTAGGAAAGATACCATTAACAAATTAAAAAAAATTCTGTGATAACCATTTGCCTTTATCATATATTCAACTCTTGAATGAGTGTGCCTTTCAACGACTGCTTCCATCCAAATAAGTGGTTTGACAACAGTCATTAACCGATAACTCATCAATTCGAATTCTCCATCTGGTGGTATAAAACTGATTGTTCGATCATTTTCAAAACGAGATAAGCGAACACACTGATGAAATTTTACATCTTCCAACTCTACTGATCTGTTCTTGCCCCCTGAAAAAAACATGAATGATTCACTTAACTAATCAATGTTAAAATAAGTCTTCTTGTAAATTTCAAAAGAAATATCAATATTTTTGATTACACATTTTGGAGGAGAAAAGATTGAAAGTACACTTAGAGACAATGAAGTTCCCGTTCCACAAAGTAAAGAAAGAAAAAACTTATTTCCACTGCTTTCAAACAAAACTTTGTCGTTAAGACCTAGTCGTAATTCCGGCATACCCGTTAAATAGACACGCATCTTAACTGAACCAACTATTTCGCTCTGCAGTACCACACCATTTGCATTTGCCTGTAATAGTACAGCCGAAGTCAAAGCAAAGAACTTTTGGAAACAAATACAAAGGAAACTTCTAATCCTGCAATAAGTTCAGAAAGTAAGAAAAAAACTATTGTGCTCATATATCCTGAAAAAAATAAACACTGCAGGTTTTTCATTTTTGAAATTAATTGAAGTCAGTGACTTGGACTTACCAGTAAATTTACAGATTCTATGACATCTAAAAACACTTCATTCTTGCGATATTTGAGACCTTCTGAACGCCACGAAACAGCATTTGTAACAGCCATTGGTGGTCGAGGGGCAGTTTCCAATTTGTGTCCTTCTTGTGTAATGAATCTAAGCATGAACAATCACTTATTACTCGGTGTTGATGAGCAATATTCTCACGTCAAGAGATCTCTAGATCTTTTATTGATAAACATACATTAAACAAAAAAAATAAACTCACTCCTGCAAAATTTTTCCTTCAGTGGTTTGTGGATAGCCGAAATCCATCATTTCATCAAGCAGTTCATAGATAACTACAAAATTATCACGAATCGATTCTTCTTCAACATCTTTTAAATATTCCCCGAATACTTCCACTATTTTGTATAGAAATGTAAGCACCAGTGCTACATTTACATTCTTACGTGATGTCGAAACAACTGAAAGAATGGGAATATAATGTTGAGTGCAAAGATCTTTTTTGGAATTTGTGGAGCGATCGTATAGCCATAACCAGCAAACATAAATCTGGAAATATTTAATCAAATCAAAATATAAATTTACATCTTTGAAGCCAAGAACTGTTGTGTGTGAAAATTTCAAACAAATGAAAACGGATACTTTTTACACTAATATATTCCACATTAATATTAAATCGAATTATTCAAATCAACAATATCTAACTTTTTATTATTACTACAGTGCAAAGTGAAACATCAATAGGCAAGAAATTTACGTAATGTTAGAAATTTTATATTTCAATTGACTCAGCAAGAAATAAAACAAAGGGAATCAGAAAACTTGCAGTAAAGATTTGAATGCCTGATGTAAATGAATGTAGCTTCAGGATGTTCGAGAGCTGGACTTTGTCGACCTTCTTCTTCGCGTTCCAACAATAGCGGCATGAACTTATCGATAACACCCATGTCTATATCGCCTCGATAATTTCTTGATACTATTGCCTGTTATTAATGAGATAAAAAGAATCTACTGTAAATGTGCATACAATATTCCAAGGAAAGCACTACTCCACCTGGCTTACCAACCAACATGCAACAGTATCTTCTTTCTTACTTTTGATAACTATGCTAGATATGTGTAGAAGCGCTTATTAGACTAATTATACCAGGACAATTTAATTTGTGAATTTTTCAGATGCAGTCATTTAAATACGTGAGCGGAATGAATTTATTGCATCCGAAAAATTCTGAAATTTAACACTTTACTTACTTTGCCTTTAAGATCGAGAATACAGATGGCAGAAGAAGACATCCTTTTCAGCTCTGAAAATTCATTATTTGCACGAACACATCGAAACAACCCCAAAAATTCACTAAATTCCAAGGCAACCCACTTATGAACACCCACCCAATCACTTAACGTAAAAGATTTAACACAGTCCCTCATCGCCATCCTTTGTCTCAAAATATGAATATGCCTAGACTGAAAATTGATTATTGCCTTTTCTTCATCCTAGTACAATCTCTTTCGCTGATCCAGACTTCTCTAACTGAACTACTGATTTCAGCTTTATTAAATTAAGTTTAAGAATAGTACCATCTTTCTGAAACAATATTTTACATGGCTCTTAAATTTAAAGCGAAAAACTTTCATTACAAGGTTTTTAAAGTTTAATGCTTATAGATTGTTCATTGACTTGAATGATTATTCAAGTCAATGAACAGTTACAATCTTTTTTTTATATACCTTTGTTATCTTCCGGATAAAAAGATCTTTATGTGTTACAATGACCCAGACACTTCGTTGAATGATGTATTTATTAATTTCTTGTCAAAGTTAAATCATTTTTCAAAAATAACAAACTCAAGGAAAGCCTTATGGAAATCATAAGATTTTGGGTAATTTTAAAGATTTGAAATCTCAAATGGGACTTTGTTTGGAGGGAAAATATAAACGTGTAGGATGTGCTAATGAATATGTATATACATATATATAAAATGTTTTTTAGACCAATGAAATATATAGATATTATACAGCAATAACGCATTTTTAAAAGTAATTAACCGAGCAAACGGAAATAATAGAGCAATTTGTAATAGAGCAATTTATACAATTTATAGTTGAATCAATAGGATATGCAGAATACTTGAAGGATTTTTCAGTCCTAGTACAAGTTCTAACATTCATTTCATGACGTGTTCAAAATGCTCCACATAACCTTAGATTGAAAATTTTTTTTCATTCCAAGTTAATATTGTTTTTTTTTTAAAAAAAACCTTGGAGATTTTTTTCTCAGTAGTATTGCGTTATGAAAATTTTAAATAGATTTGCTTTCCATATTATTTTAAAAAACAATATTACTTTGGAAAAGACAATGATAGTTCTTTGTATGCACCGTACTTCGATTACCGGAAAGGACTCAAGGGAGATGGATACTACAACAGCGCCACAATTATTATTTTCAATGTCAAGAGTGAAATTGAAATGAGACGACACGTTTGGTGTTTTATCAATCGTTTCTTGCACAATCATTCTTTCCTACGGAATAGTGAAATGAACTGCACTGAGATTTCAAATAGATGATCCAAATTTCAAAAAAATTCTTCAATCCCAAAGCAAAGTTGTAGTAAAAAATTCTCCAGCAAATTCCAAATTTTCCCTATTGATTATGGGAATCTGTTTGCAAATGTATTAAAAGATTTTGAATGTTTGCAAATTATTTATTGTTATCAACTCATTTTGATTGTTGTTAGCTTACTTTATTCACCTTATAAGTTAAACAATCGCACGTTTATAGCATGCGTATCTAAACGTGACAATCAGAATTCAGAGGATATGATATGATATTACATATATTTTGGAGCATTTGTTTTAGTTTCAGCGTCAATCACTGGACAATCTGAATCATGGTATTCTGGGAAGGGTAGAATTATTATTTTTGAATTCAGTAAATTCTTGAAAAAGTTGATCTTGTCATCTTATTCGTAGTTTTTTATTTGCATCACTTTCAGAATACTATTCCATAAAGTATTATATTGTTAGCTCTTGTTCTTCGATAACCGGGAAATAGAGCGAAGTAGATATATTTTGGAATGGATAGACTACCTTGCTGAAATTTCATCAGCTCTCTGACATAGCTTTATCTTACTTTTGATATAGTTGATGTTGTTCGAATTTAAGATGTAGCAGGAATGAAAAGTGAAAAATACTTAGCAAAACAGAATTTATAGTATTTATAATCCAAATCAATAGAAATTGCAATGAAAGCAGTCGAATTTGTATAAGAATTGGATTAATGTACAAACTTGTTCTGTAATTCATTAGTTCCATCTATGGAAGTAAGTTTCATATTAAAGCATAATAGAAAAACTAAATTTTTTAAAACTTTGCAAAATTATGGCAGCATAATGGCCTAACGTTTTGCAACTAATATTGGTAACTGTTTCCAAAAGTAATATGTTTGATAGTGCAAAAAAGTTATTACGAAATAATTCATGAGAAGATAATTGCGGTAGGCGATTCGAATGCTTTTAGTTTTTCGTACATTTCCATGCGGTTGTTTCAAATTTTCATGATAGCCGTTTTCGCTGATGCTCATCACCGACTCGGAGTTCGAATAACTGTAAGTTTTTCGAGAATGATTTATGGCCCGAAAGAATCTGATCATCCAAGTAAAGCAAACTTTGCACCTGAAAATACTATAATCACGAATGTTTTGCTAGTATGAATAAAGAATATCTTTATATCTAATCCGTAAAATAATTCGGTGTTATTCCCAATTGGTTCAGCAAGGCAATATTTTGCGGAAAGATATTCGTAAAAATGTTTACAATAAGAACTATATTTGTAATTTTGCAAATTTTTTTAAAATAAAGCATGAGAAATAATCATTACAATTGTTTCAATCAGAAAAGAAAGCATAGGATAAAAAACAAAAATCCCTTGATTTTAGTAATTTAGCATCTTAAATCTAATCGAAATCAATTCAAAACGTCAAAAAATTTTTTGATAATTATAGGCATTTAATGAGAAAGATGTAGAGGAATGTATATCAAAAGAAGCATATTTCCACACAGAGAATAATCATTTGACAATTTTGAGTCCAAGTGTAGAGTGCGATAAACAACTAATGCACATTGTTCAATATGCTAAAACGATCCCAGAAGAACTGCATATGAAGGTCATCAATGCTACTGAAGATTATGAAAAAGATATGCTTCAAATGGTAAGAAAAAAGATGTAAATTGGGCAGCTGGTGTAAAATTTGATTAATATAATTGCAGCCTTATGAATTGTGTGAAGTAAGTATCGCTGGTGACGTAAGTGAAGAAACTGTGAAGTGGCTTTTAATCGATTGTAATGAAAGTAATTATTTTTAATTATATTAAATATGCACGGATATGTGTGTCTTTGTTCCAATTGCACTTGTTTTTATTGCTAATATTAGTTCTATGTGACAGTGCAATATAATAGTGTGTCTAATTTTAATAATATTAAATGAGCACATCGGTAATTTATGGTGTTACTAAATTACTTTTTATTAATCGTTTTAGTCAAAGATTACGGCGAGTGTTTGTTCTTTTTTGAAAGTTACAAGTAGCTATTGAAATATATCATACGAAAATCATTCTGTGCAATGCAATAATTGATTTTTTTCACAATTTATTTATTATATGATTAAGAGTAAATCAGATGGCACGGGAGTCACTTTTTCAGAAAAGATCACTAGAACAGTGGTCACTCCACAGCCTCAATGCTGCTCTGTTAATCAATTCTTGGATTATTTCAAACGGAACCGATGAAATTTCTTTAAAAAATTTTTAAAACTTACAATGATCTTACAGCTAGCAGGTATTCTCTATTTCATCATTTAGCTACTACTACTACAGGTAAAAAGAAGGATAATACGAGATCAAGGATCAAGTGGCTTATTATATCAGTCGTTACAGTAATCACTGTTACTATAGTGATCGTATTCGGAACATACTACTATTACATAAAAGAAAAAAAGCGAATAAAACAAAAGCAGGAAGAGTTTGAGCAACGACAACAACAATCACAACAACAACAACAACGTCAACAAACATCTCTAAAAACATCTTCCAGAAAATTGAATGAAATGTCAGACCATACAAATCCATCAAGTACACGAACCACTCAAATAACAAATTCTTCCGATTCCAAATTAATCCAAAATGTCCGTCAAATTTGATATTTAATATACTTCTTGAAACTTCAAGTTTAAAAGTACCGAATGTCTTCGTATTAATTCCCATTTTCTAAGTAGCTCTTCAACAGATAATAAAGCATGAGAAGTAATCATTACAATTGTTTCAATCCTCATAAACAGGACAAGATTAATTGGAATTACAACTTTCGCTTATACCTGTAAAAACATTTTTTGACTAAATAAACGTATTTAGTTAAAATTACTAAACAAATTAGTAGACTATAATTGTTCGTTCAAGTAAAAAAAAAAAAAAACTTTGCAATAATAGAAGTCTTTAGAAAGAGAAAAGAAAGAGAGAAAGAAAAGAAAAAATACAAATGAAGCAAAATGAATTGGAGGCAATTCATGAACGTATTGATCGACAAGCCGATGAAGAATTTCAACAAGAAAAGAAGGAATTGATAGCATTTTACAAAGTTAGTTA